>OY757906.1:77265258-77330258 GCA_963585895.1 Sepioteuthis lessoniana | reverse complement strand
TTGACCCCTTCACATGGACGAGCAAAGGCAGGACGATCAGCCAAAACCTATATACAAAAGCACTGTGCCGATCGAGGATGTAGCCCTGAATACCTACCGGGAGGGATGGACGATAGAAAGAGGTAGCGGGAGACGATCAGGGAGATCCGTGCTGGTGGCATGACAGGATGCTGATGACGATAAATGAACATTATACCATTGTTAAATTTATTTATTTTTACTAAACTATCATCAAGGCAGTGTTAATAAGTGATATTGAATCTTTTAAAACATATTCAAATTTCGAAGTGAAACAAAAATACGGGAAAATTTTTAGCATTCTTTTACGGTTAACAACATTCTGTTTCTAATATATATCATATAATTAGAGTTCAAATTTTTATTTAAAGGGTAACGAGCTGGCAGGATTTAAAGAAATTTTAAAAGAATTTTTTTTTAAATCTCAAAAGTTATTTTTTTTTGTAATTTGGAAAATTTTTTAATCTACTTTTTTTTTCTTTTTAAAAATGCATTTATATTTTCAATGTTGTTTTTATATTCATACTAAATAACTTATCAAATTTGTTGTTGTTTGTAATTTGTCATAGATATCTTGTCTAAAATAACAAATTTTAATCGTGATGTGTTGACCACATAGTTTCCATTATATCCATTACATCCCAAACACTGGGTATATATATATATATATATATATATATATATATCCTGTGACGATACCCATTACACCACGGGCACCTCCAATTTGTTATTGTATAGTATTGTTATAGTATATGATTGGTCTTATGTATTGTTATAGTATATGATTGGTCTTTTTTTTTGGTAAGATCAGTAAGGAGGATATTTTTTTGGGAAAAGGTTTTGTACTATCTATCTTATAATTATTAAAAAAATTGGTTTATTAATTGTTTTATGGGTTAGGGTATTTATATTCTAATTTAATTTTGTTCGGTTTTATTAATGAAATATTTAACTTCCTTATCATGTGGTTGGGAAACCCATGATTAAGAAGTATTTGTTAAATACTTTTAAGTTCGTTAAGGTAGATAGTCCAAGAGGAAGAGATTAGTTTAGCCCTGGAAATAAGTGCTTTTATGGTCGTTCATTTATAACGGAAGGGGCATTCACTATGGAAATTGAGGGTGCTGGGATTAATGCTGCTAAGTTTTTTTTATATGTAATGGTGGTAATTTTGTTAACATTGCTTGCATTCATCAGGACACTGGTAAATGAGATTTTATTGTTGACAGTGTGTTTTTGAGTGAAGATAAGATTGGTATTATTTTTAAAAATCCATTGTTTTATGTTGATTCCATTAATGCTATTCCTAAGAAGAAATATGTCGTCGACTTATATTAAATAAATATTAGGTTTATCAATGGCATCAAAAACCTTATTTTCAAGGGGTGACATGTATAAGTTAGAAAATAGGTCCCCAAACTGACCCATCGTCATTCCATCTTTTTGTATGTATATTTCCATGGTGATCGAAAAATATTACTGCATTAATAGTGAGTAAATATAAATATATATATATATATATTTCAATCATACATCTTAGATGCATCAGGGAGGTCTTCAGTGATGCGCTGTCTTCATTGCCGATTTCGGGTTATTTCTGCATCATATCAGCTCCGACAGTAACCCCGGCTTGACTCTGAAAGAGCCAAGCCGCCTCCGCGATCGCGACGTGCTACGCTCGTGCCTCTACCAAAGCAAAGAAAAACTAAATAAATAAATATATATATATATATGTATATATATATATAAAATAAACAAATTTTTATTAATGATTCTCTCTCTCCCTCCCTCCCTCTCTCTCTCTCTATATATATATATTTATATACATATATATATATATATATATATATATATATAGGGGTAAATTCAAACGATAGATGAGTGTGGAAAATAGTACTAGTCGCCACGGCGGCAGAAGAGAAAAATTTAGAACCAAAAAATATCAAATGATGATTACTTTCAGTTTCAACTGGTGTATTCAATAAACAGACGGAAAAGTCTGATATATATATATATATATATATATATATTCACACACACACACACACACACACACACCTACACAGGCGCACATGTGTGTGTGTGTGTGTGTGTGTGTGTGTGTGTGTGTGTGTGTGTGTGTGTGTGTGTGTGTGTGTGTGTGTGTGTGTAAGAAAAACTGAGGTAAAAGGAAAAGAGAGATGGAATTAGAAGAAAAGAAATAAGATTTATTTGATAATAGAAAATGTACGAAAAATAATAAAATGTCTATGTAATACAATAAACTATGAATTAAATATGTGGCTCTAGTTTGGCAAATATATAAAAATACGAGGAAAAAAGAAATGACAGAAAACCAGAAAATCATAAATAATGCCATAATATACAAACGTCGCAAGAACGAATTGACAGTCAAGAACTAAAAGATTTAAAAAAATCTCTGTGATGAAAACAGTACAAAAGGTGAAGTGAGGAAATATCACTTTTAACGACAAGAGAAAGAAAAAAAAAAATATGATAACAGTTAGCACCACATCGAATCCTAAGTTAGAGCACATATCTATAAGAGCGACCCAATGAAAAGAGACTTTAAATCAGCAATAATAAAATCGAATGTATTGTAATAAATATGTTTGAAGAGAGTTATGTTTCTTTTTCTCATTTATACCTTTTTTTTTTTTTTTTTTGTTCTCTCTTTATTCAGTTTTCTCGTGCTTGTCTTCGTCTAGTTGATGAGTTCCTATCGTGTCCACAACTCGTGACTGATGTGATAAAGAGCTGTTTATCTAGTTCGCTATTACCCTCGCATCATTTGCTCTGGGGCTACGATAATCGCGGGAATTAATTCCATGAGTTATCAGAGGAAAACAAACAGGAAAAAAATAATAAAACAAGTATACTTATTATTATAAAATAAAATGATATTGAAACAAAATAATTACAGTAATATAAAAAAAAGACACGGGGAATAATAATAATAATAATAATAATAATAATCATCATCATAATAATAATAATAATCATAATAATAATAATGATAATAATAATGAAATATTCATATTTAGAATAGCGTACAGGCTAACTGATGAGATGACATGGATTGGTGATCACGTCAACAGCAAAAAAAAAAAAAAAATGATAATTATAATAAATAGATAAATAAAGAGCAAAAATAAAAAAAATAAGTATAATTATTATAATAAGATAAAATCAGAATGAAACAAAACAAGTAAAGTATCATAGAGATAACACATATAATAATAATAATAATAATAATAATAATAATAATAATGGCGAGAGAGACGAAACCATCAATCGCTTAATAAGCGATTGCAGCAAATTAGCACAGAAGGACTATAAGACTAGACACAAAACGGATCACGTAATCTCGGCCAGAAGAAAGACCTAATTATAATCAACAAAAGAAGAGAACTGGCAAAATTGTCGACTTTGTTGTCCCGGGTGACCACAGAATAAAACTTGACTGAAAGTGAAAAGAACGATAAGTACCTCGAACGAGCTAAGGAATCGAAAAGATTATGGAACATGAAGGTGACAATTATATCAATTTTGGTACAGTCACCAAAGGATGCTCACTCAAACTCAAGTAAAAGAACGTCAGCTGACGCTGATGTGAAAAAATTCCAAGGAGTAAATAATAATAATAATAATAATAATAATAATAATAATAATAATAATAATAATAAGAAGAAGAAGAAGAAGAAGAAGAAGAAAACGCAACTAAATAGCAAATGTAGGCTATGCGGTGACAGAGTTGAAACCATCAATAACATATTGAGCGAATGCAGCAAATAAGCGCAGAAGGAATATAAGACTAGACACGACTGGGTCGACAAGGTGATCCACTGGGAAATGTGCAAGAAACTCAAATTTGACCATACCAACAATTGGTATATGCATAACCCAGCACCTGTCCTAGAAAATAACACACATAAATTCCTATGGGACTTTGACATACACACGGATCACCGAATCTCAGCCAGAAGACCAGACCTAATAATAATATACTAAAAAAGAGAAATTGCAAAATTGTCAACTTTGCTGTCCCGGTTGACCTAAGAATAAAACTGAAAGAATGTGAAAAGAAGGATAAGTACATCGACCTTGCTAGGGAATTGAAAAAACTGTGGAACATGCAGGTACAGTAACTAAAAGATTACTAAAGGGACTGGATGACTTGGAAGTTGAAGGACAAGTGGAGACCACCCAAACTACAGCATTATTGAGAACGGCCAGAATACTGAGAAGAGTCCTGGAGACTTGAGGAGACTTGCTGTTACTTAAATACCAGTGGACGTCCATCAGCGTTAGCTGATGTGACAAAAACTATAATAATAATCATAAATTTGACCATACGAATAAATGGTATATGCACAATCCAGTATCTGTCCTGGAGAATGACGCACATAAACTTCTATGGGACTTTGATGTACAAACGGATCCTCTAATCTCGGCCGGACGAACAAACCTTATTATTATCAAAAAAAAAAAAAAAAAAAAAAAAAAAAAGGAAGAGAAATTGCAAAATTGTGGACTTTGCAGTCCCGGCTGACCTCAGAGTGAACTTGAAGGAAAAGGAAAAGAAGGATAAATACCTCGACCTTGCTAGAGAATTAAAAAAAAGTATGAAACATGAAAGTGACGTTCATACAAATTATAATTAGAGCTCTTGGTACAGTCACAAAAGGATTATTAAAGGGAAGGGAGGAACAGGAAATAAGAGGACGAGTGGAGACCATCCAAACATCTATATTATTGAGATCGGCCAGAATTCTGAGAAGAATCCTGGAGACGGGAAGACTTGCTGTCAGTCAAACTTCAGTGAAAGACCATTGGCTAACACTGATGTGAAAAACTCTTCAGGAGTAAATAATAATAATAATAATAATCGGTACTGTCACCAAAAGATTGGTTAAGAGCCAGGAAGAATTGGAAATAAGAACATTATTGGATACCATCAAAACGACAACACCCTTAAGATCGGGCATAATACTTAGAAGAATTTTAGAGACTTGAGGAGATTTGCTGTCATTTAAACTCCAGCGAAAGACCACCACTTGATTCTGGTTCGAAAAACTCTCGAAGGAGCAAAATAATGATAATAAGGATAATAACTAAAAAAAGGTGGAACGTGAGAGTGACAGTTGTACCAATTGTAGTTGGTGCACTTGGAACAGTCACTAAAAGCTTGGAAAAATCCTAGATGTTTGGAAAATCGAAAGAAGAATGGAAACTCCAGCATTGTTAAGATCGGCTAGAATACTCAGAAGAACCCTGGAAGCCTGAAGAGACCGACTGTCATTCAGACTGCTGTGAAGGATCACCTGTTGACGCTGGTGTTAGAGTAAAATAATAATAATAATAATAATAATAATAATAATAATAATAATAATAAAGGCGACAATAACATCAGTATTAGTTATAACATTTGAAAAAGTTCCCAAGAGACTGGAAAAGAGATTCTGTGAACTGGAGATTTGAAGAAGAATTGAAACCGTTTACTAAAATCGCTTAGGATACTTAGACGAATCCCGGAGAGCCGTGGAGACTTTTTATCAATCAGACTCCATTGAAAAGCCTTCAGTTCGTTCCGATGAGAAAAACTAGCAAAGACTAAAATAATAATGATAATAACGATAATGATATATGCGCACAGGTTAAGTGATTAGGAGATATGGACTGCTGATCACGTCAACTGCAAAAAAGAAGGCACAAAAGAAGGAGCAATTTTTGTCTTTTTTTAATCTTCTAAAACACACATCATCTACTTATTAACACTTGCAATTGAATTCGTGATTTGGCTTCGAGATGTGCGTGACAAGGGCAACTTAGACGGCGATTTTAGAAGGTTAACAAGCCAGAATTGGCTGTTCAAGCGAGAATCTGGACTTAAAAGATACAGTGAATAAAAACAATTATATATAGTTATACACAAAGCCGACATCGCTAAATCGATGTAATTGCAGAGCGGCAAGGGTTAATTATGCTTTTCTCATAATAAATCTCCACCCAGCACGTACTTTAATATTTTAAAGTGGGAATTAAGAAAAAACACCAGGGAAGAAAATCATCGGAACGACATTCGTTTAATGGTTTCATCAAAGAATCCGATACGAAATAAAATAGAATTAACAAACGAACATAATGTCTTTCCGAAGCAAACGCTTGCCTCGCTCTCCAAAAATAGGAAACTCTAAAATCGTTCGTAAGCTGAAATGACGTAAAGTCAAGAAATAATTAAGATGAATTTATATGAAGAAATGTTTTTAATGTTCACAGACCCAAAAATAACCTTCTACGAAACAATTCATAAAATTCGGTATGTTTCTAATGATTATGAAACTGTTTTCTATTAAAATTAAAGGTAGACTTTCAGGCATAGAATTAACCAGGGCCGGGTAGAACCAGCGGCAAATCTTTTTCAGATGAGAAGACTAATCTGTTCCCATTTCAAATTGCTTATTAAACATTTTTACCCAAGCTAAGTTTCCTCCCATTCAAAAGTGTTCGGCAACATGAAACTATTTTTAATTTCTAATAATTACCAGCTTTGCATCCCACTTTTCTACCATACCAGATTATCATATGTTGTTGCCGGGGTTCTGAATTAAAGAGGAGGATAGAAGATACCCACAACTGCAAAAAACAAAAAAACAAATAAAAAAAAACACAAAAAAAAAAACAATGGCTGTTCATAAGTTTTCAGTCAACTAAAGTTTTGATTTTCTCTTTTTGGCAATATTCAAAGACTTTTTCGGAACAGAAATGATTTTTCCAATATATTGTGAAAATTTCCACATTGGAAACCTGAATTCTTTCATTGCTTAAAATTATGGTGAAAATTTGAAAAAAAAAAAAAAAAAAAAAAAGAAACAAGAAGAATGTACAGAAAATGGTCAAGAATATCAACCAGCGAGTAAGAATAAAAGAATTTGGAATTTCAATAAATAATATTTTAGAAATTTCCTTCAAGTTTTACGTCCGGTCGGAGGAGCTTAGATGACGCTTACTGCTTCTTTTAAAATCTTTTACTGAACGATTTTCGCAAAGCCTTTTGGAATGAGGTTTACAAAGAAACACCTTGGCAAATAAGATGTCCGAAGGAAGCAGCGCACATCACGCGTTTAATTGGCAAATAAGACGTCCGAAGGAAGCAGCGCACATCACGCGTTTAATTGGCAAATAAGATGTCCGAAGGAAGCAGCGCACATCACGCGTTTAATTGGCAAATAAGACGTCCGAAGGAAGCAGTGCACATCATGCGTTTAATTGGCAAATACGATGTCCGAAGGAAGCAGCGCACATCACGCGTTTAATTGGCAAATAAGATGTCCGAAGGAAGCAGCGCACATCACGCGTTTAATTGGCAAATAAGATGTCCGAAGGAAGCAGCGCACATCACGCGTTTAATTGGCAAATAAGATGTCCGAAGGAAGCAGCGCACATCCCGCGTTTAATTGGCAAATAAGATGTCCGAAGAAAGCAGCGCACATCACGCGTTTAATTGGCAAATAAGACATCTGAAGGAAGCAGTGCACGTCACATGTTTAATTGATGTTATCAGTAAATCCAGTAAAGGATTTAGCACTATAGAATTTAGCAGTATAAGAAAGAAAGAATAAACGAGAGTGGATGTGACGTGAGGTCAATTTCAGTGTGAAAAAAATGTTCCAGAATTGTCTTTCTCCAAGATTAGCTGCCTTACCAAGTTTAATCTGCCCGACTATTTTCTCAGGGCCGTTAGAGCAGGTGGATTCATGCCTCTTCCTCGAGCATTAGTGCGAAATGAAACACAAATAGTCGTGTCCGAGATTTGAGATTCGGTCGACGATTCCATTTCCTACGACCATAACCGCTACGCTATGCACGCTTCCATGGGGGTAATAGAAAAAATATTCACATTTGTATGAAACTTCACGACTTGCGACTGCAAATACATCTGAGGAAGACCAGAAGGTACATGGCCGAAACACTGCGAACAAAGAACAACATAGAATAAGATAGTCCTCCGGGCTAATAAAAGTGAAACTAACTTACATTTGGGGCGCCAAATAAGGATCGAACTGATTAACAACACTGCCTGGTTAACCATCACACCATACTCATATGCCTACATCAGTGTATGATAAACGCTTAACTGTTATTTACTAAACTTAATATAGCAGTAGCAATACACACTATGAAAGAATGATTGATTTTAACGCTATTTCAACACTTCTAGGGTTATTTTATGCCTGAAGTTTAGGGATTCTTGTCCATCGTATGTTCATGCTTACGTTTCTTATGTAGTTCTTTTTTAAGAGTTCTTTCTTTGGAGGGGATACTGTCCGATCAAATGCGAATTTTTTTTAAGCAGATCTATTTGTTCCATATATGGGAACCAAACAGGTGCTACCACACACGGTCAGAATGGAGCTAGGAGTAATGGTAAAGAAATGGGTAGTCCACACTCTCCAGATATGCAGAACTGGAGTCTCACGACCAGATGCAGATAATTGTTCTATTCAGGAAACTTGTTTTGGGGTGCGGAGAATACAGTAAGCATGTTGTAAGCCCCATATATAAGGTAACCTGGTAGTTACCTGGATACCATGAAGTGGTCACCGATTTGAATAATGAATTGTGAAACTTCGGTGAGGTTGCAGGAACCGGTGATTTATTCGTAATTTGACCATAAATCATGGAAAATAAATACTTATTCGAAAAACATGACAGCGTGGGAGTTGGACACCCAGTTAGGATCGAAATCACTACTCTTCTCAGAGACGAGCTTGCCAGCCAGTAAGCTATAATAAGCACCGATGCGTGAATACATATGACAATGAATAAGTATTTGTTTCCGTGCTTGAACCAATGCTTTTCACCAATGTGCTCTATGCATTTTGATAATGCGTTTATGTGTGTTTTATGCAGGACAGTTGGATGAAAAGTGCACCAGGCAGCATTTTTAATGCATTGTCGCCATTTACAAAATAATTGCTTTTGAAGTTGGCATCTGTGAAGTCTATTATTATGAAAAGATAATTACTTGATCTTAACGGTTTTTTTCGTGAGGAATATCATTTGGAAGAACATCACAGTGAATGGATGACGATAAAGGCCAATTGCCGTATGGGTTTCTTTATCTGCTTTATTCTTTTCAAGACGATAAATTCAACTTCATCACGAGGTGAAAGAGAGGAAGAGAGAATGATGAAACGAAGAGTCTGTTAGATTTAGTAAAACAAATAGCAAATGCTAATAACGTTGATTATAAGTAGAAAATAAGAAAAATGAGTGTCAGCTCATTATGTAAATATAATTGCAAAAACTTAAAATATACTGAACAAGAATATTTTATCTTTGATGAATGAATATAGACACTGAAGCTGTGGGGTAATTTTAATTTTGAAATTTCAAGTAAGTCGTATACATAGCTGAGCAATTGATATGAAAAATGATGATGGCTGTATAATTCCTCTAAAAAGCGATGATGTCTGAATGATTTATAAAAAAGATCATGTCTGTATAATGTCTATATAAAGTGATGATGTCGGTATAATTCCTATAAAAAGTGATGATGTCGGTATAATTCTTATAAGTGATAAATTCTGTATTATTTTTAAAAAAGATCATGTCCATATAATTCCTATACTAAAGTGATGATGTCTGTATAATTCCTATAATAAAGTGATGATGTCTGTATAATTCCTACAATAAAGTAATGATGCCAGTATAATTCCTATTAAAAAGTGATGATGTCTGTAAAATTTTTATAAAAAGTGATGGTATCTGAGTAATTTATATAAAAGATTAAGTATGAATGATTTCTATATAAAGTGATGATATCTGTATAATTCCCATAAAAAGTGATGATGTCATATAATTCATATAAATAAGTGATGAAGTTTGTATGATTTATATAAAAGATCATGCAAATTTCATTAAACATAATAGACATTTTATGCCTACATATTCTCTTTTGGATCCGTTCGAATTCCCGTATTACTTTTATCGTATTCGGGGGGAATTGATTTAGGTATTGTCCATAGTTGTATGTATCCCTAGTACTTTCTGCCCGACTTTGGGCCATCATCAGGGGAGAATCTGTTACAAAAGTGATGTAACTTTTGTTTTAGCAAATTACTACTGTGTAAGGACGTCTTTGCTGTTGGAGATTATGGCGCTTGCTTTTAAATGTAATTCTGTAAATAGTGCCAGTAGCTAAAGACATTTAAGTACGTTAGCACTGGTTTGAAAATTAATTCTATTAAGTGCTGGTTGCAGGTTTCTAATATATAGTGCTTCGAGAATCTGAAGTTTTTGTTTATCATTTTGATGTTCGAGTATTGTTGTGTTGTCGGTGAGAATTTTTCGTAGTTATGTTGTTGGGCATGAATGTTTTTTTAACTGCTGAGCTATTGAACTTGTGTCAGAAAGGTGCATTGTAAGTCTCCTCGACAGGGTAGTTGAGGTTAAACCAACATATATATTATTATTATCATCAGAGATACAATCTCCTAGGGGACATTTAAATTTATATATAACGTTGGTTTTTTGCAACACCCCAATCGAGGGAGAGGAGTTATTTCTAATGACCAAATTCGAGGTTTTAAACTTATTATAATATATAATAAGTTTTATTTTTTTATTAGGATCAGTGGGGAGTATGTTTTTGTGAATCAATGTTTTCATTATTTTTTCATCGGATTTATAATTGTAGTGCATTTGGTTACGATAAAAAAGTTTGATATATGTTTGTTGGCTGGATGGAGTAGTACACTGTTTATTTTGTTGGTTAACATTTTTGATCATACGTTTAATTTGTTCATCAATAATATAGTTAGGAAACCCATTATCGATGAGAGCCTGTTTTATGTTTTTTACCTCTTTATAAAATATTGTTTTGGAGGAGGATATTAGTTTGGCACGGGATATTACATTACGAATAATTGCTTTTTTATATCTGAAGGGGCATTCACTTTTAAAGTTGAGGGTACAGGAGTTATTACTAGAAGGTTTTTTGTAGGTGGAGGTAGTGAAGTTATTATTGTTGTTAGTATCAATGAAAACATCTAAAAAGGAAATTTTATTTTTTTTGTTTAGTTCATGAGTAAAGTTAAGAACTGAATTGTTTTGGAAGGTATCTTGTAGTATGTTGATTTCGTTAATATTATTAGTAAGAATAAGAATATCATCAACATATCTTAGGTATATTGGATGTTTTTTTTATGCTATTGAAAATTCTATTTTTGAGATCTGACATGTAGAAATCACTGAAAATGGGGCCCAGGACAGACCCCATAGAGACACCATCTGTCTGAACGTAAATATGTTGCAAAAAACCAACGTTATATATAAATTTAAATGTCCCCTAGGAGATTGTATCTCTGATGATAATAATAATATATATGTTGGTTTAACCTCAACTACCCTGTCGAGGAGACTTACAATGCACCTTTCTGACACAAGTTCAATAGCTCAGCATTTAAAAAAACATTCATGCCCAACAACACAACTACGAAACATTCTCACCGACAACACAACAATACTCGAACATCAAAATGATAAACAAAAACTTCAGATTCTCGAAGCACTATATATTAGAAACCTGCAACCAGCACTTAATAGAATTAATTTTCAAACCAGTGCTAACGTACTTAAATGTCTTTAGCTACTGGCACTATTTACAGAATTACATTTAAAAGCAAGCGCCATAATCTCCAACAGCAAAGACGTCCTTACACAGTAGTAATTTGCTAAAACAAAAGTTACATCACTTTTGTAACAGATTCTCCCCTGATGATGGCCCAAAGTCGGGCAGAAAGTACTAGGGATACATACAACTATGGACAATACTTAAATCAATTCCCCCCGAATACGATAAAAGTAATACGGGAATTCGAACGGATCCAAAAGAGAATATGTAGGCACAAAATGTCTATTATGTTTAATGAAATTTGCATTAACGAAGAAATGCTGCCTAAATATACATATAAAAGATCATGTATATATAATTCGTATAATAAATTGATGATGTCTGTATAATTCCCATAAAAAGTTATGATGTCTGTATAATTCATATAAATAAGTGATGAAGTTTGTATAATTTATATAAATGATCATGTCTATGTAATTCATATTACTAAAGTGACGATCTCAGTATAATTCATTCAGCAGAATAAAAAATTGAATTTTTTTAGATATCTAAACTGCAATATGGTGTTGTTCACGATAGAATTATACATGTTAAACAACAGTTTTTAGCAAAACAAAAGATTGCCCATATTCTCCCCTCCTAGGTGCGTGTGAATTTCTCTGGCTTCCTAAATGGAAAGATTTGAGGAAATGGGGAACATTAAAAGACATCATCGCAAAATATCAAAAGAGGTAGTTTAAATGTACTTTGATTAATGGAAAAATCGCAGGATGACTTGTACTGAATGTTAGGTGACTTTTTTAAAGGAAATTGTTTTATTCATTGCTCAATACTGTATTAGTGAAAACATCTGCAGTCTAGTTACTTATTTGGACACAACTCATAAAATAAATGGTACAATAATAATTCATTGTCAAAATTAAACAATCTTATATTAAAAACTTATCTATATGTAACGGTTACTCTCATTGGAAATGAAATCGGTAAAACGGGTTCAAATTCTCAACTAGGCTGTTTGGGTTTTACTTTGCGTAAAAGCCCTTGGGAAAGGAATAGATCTATATCTTATCTCCTTATTTAGAGGTTAATAATAGAGGAAACTATGCTCTTTAGTTTTGGTAAACTAACTGGTCTCGGCTAAAGAAAGTCTCTAAAATAGGAGAAGAGTTTAAATCAAAATGATGCCTTATCCTTATTAAATGGTAACCCTCTAAAATTAGTACATCAGTTCATATATCTCGGTAGCAATATCTCATCCACTGAAGGGCATGTTAACATACGGATAGGTAAAGCGTGGACTGTTATTGAAAAGTTATCACCCATTGGGAAATCTGATCTCGGACAAAATAAAGCTGGAATTCTTCCAAGCTGTAGTGCCAATAATATTGTATGCTTGCACCATTTGGAATTAAACGAAACGCTTGGAGAAAAAAAACTAGCCTGGAATTACTCAAGAATATTGCGTACTCTTGTGAACAAACTCGAGAAACAGCACCCTACAAAACAGCAGTTGTACGACCATTGAAAAATGATGTTCATCGCGTACGCAGAAACTGTACAAGTATTATTTGATTGCGAATATGAGTTGTTTTCTTAGGTTATATATATATATATATATATATATATATATATATATATATATATATATATATATATTTATATATATATATATAATGAAAATTTGAATAATTTAGAAATAAGTTGATTTGAAAGATCCACAAAAATACATGAAGTAAAACAAACAAATAAAGAAACAAAAACAGTCACCGATTTCTTTATCATAAGGCCTAACACTGTAGCGATCAAATCACGTCGATAGATTCTGATCCCCAGAAAGCCGTATCTACAAACTTAAAATGGATTTTTAAAATTATAAAACATGATGACAGCACTAATTTGCCTTATTTATCTATTTTATTTTCCCGCCTACTTATCAACTTCTATTCCAACTGGTTGGCTTTTAGAATTAATCCTTGAATGTTCAAAGATTTTGATAAGGGGATAAAAAAGAGAGAGAGAAAAAAAAAGGATATAAATGTTTACTACAGCTGATCTTGAGTCACGTTCTGATTTCAAGGATATTACTGTTTCACTTCTGGCTTTCTTCACTTAAAAAGTTTCTCACTAATATTTCAACAGCTGGGCGAAAGCTACTCGGGGAGAAATCATAATTTTAATTAATCCAATGTAATCAACGGAATAAGTCAGCAACTTTTTTTTCTTTTAAGATGACAAGGGGTGAAAAAACGTGAAGAGGAAAAATGTATTTTTTCAATTAAGAGGCAATAAAGGTTCCTCAATAATAACCAACTTACTGTGAACATGTCAGCTGGGAATGTTGAATATACCGACTGCTTCTCTGCAGAATGGTAAGATCCTCCCAACGAGTGTCGTAGATATGACATTAAACAATTTGATGGTGAGGATCCAGTAATGCTCCTTTATTGCAATCACTCACATGTCCACTCTGGCCCGGAGTGGTAGCACCCGATAAGGACCTATCTATGGGTGAAATAGAACTAAGCAGTGTACTTATACAAAACTGAATTGTTTGAAAAGTTTTTGATTTTTAAAATGTGTTCACATGCTAAATTGAACTGTTTGAAATAGAACTGTTTATATGTATGAAAATAAATTTAGCATTAAATATCTTACGTTGGTTGATGTGTCATAAAACAAAACCTAACAAAACTAACTTACCGTTACCTAACAGATACTACCCTCTCTTCAGGTTTCTTAAAATATATTGATAATGATCTCGTGTTTTGTCAGGTAACTAGTTTACATGTGTAATTAAAAAAATTACGATATCTCTTAGATTTTGAGTTTCGATATATACATACGCATGGGAAAGGCGTGAACTCCGATTGACAGGTGATCGATCAAATAGAAATCTTATCTTCCTGAAAAAAATAAAACAATAAATCTTCCCAACTGTAGCTGTTTGTGTATGTTATAAAAATGAAAACTAGATGGGAATTTCACAAGGATGATACATATTGTTTTGAGCAAATTCTTGATGGAACACTCCACAAAACAACAGCTGTACGGCCTCTTACATCCCATCGCACAAACCATCCAAATAAGACAAATAGGGCATACTGTCCACTGCTAGAACTGTGTTTGACGTTGAAACAGTGTATATATGATTAAGTAGATTATTGCATTGCCCGAAGCTCCAGCATTACTGGAAAGTTACCATCAAATTGCTTAGCATCATATCCTGGAGATACGGTCGGTGTATTCTACAGCCGTTGCCCACTGAGCAATTAATTATATATATATATATATATATATATATATAAAATCAACCTCAAGTCCTGCTAATAGCACAGAGTTCCTGACTCACTCTGTATCCAGAGTTCCTGACTCACTCTGTATTCTACAGCCGTTGCCCACTGAGCAATTAATTAATATATATATATATATATATATATATATATATATATATATATATATAATCAACCTCAAGTCCTGCTAATAGCACAGAGTTCCTGACTGACTCTGTATCCATCCCTTTCATCAATCACTTCTGGCTGATCCTCTAGAGTGCATCCAATGTCCGCACAGGTCTAACGTAAGTCGGAGTCCACACGAGAACGTTGATAATGATTTCGTCCTTACTTCCCCAGCAGTACCCATGTCTTTTTAGGCTTACTTGCAGTGTATATTAGATGGGAGGTATGTGGCAGTACAACTGATGCTTTGTTGGATGCTACTCCCTGGATTTGTTCAAAACAGCACAGAGCATTCTTGTGCAGCTCCCATCAAGCTTTTTCTCCAGGTTTTTTTGTTATAATCCAGGAGGTAGATACATGCTGTAATACCATTACAGCCACATCGGATTTTTATATGACGAAAACCTGTTTAAATATATATATATATATATATATATATATATATATATATAAGTTTTCGATTATATAGAAATGATGAGCTTTAATTTCCGAAATAAATTTATCATGAAATACAATATCTAAATTTCTTGCTTTTAAACAAAACAATATATATATATATATATATATATATATATATATATATATATATATTGCCACCCCCAGACAGACTGGCTCGTTGTATTACAACTCATCAGTGTGGCTTGACACGGGAGATGCTTGAAGCTAGGATTCTACCGCAAAGTTTCAGCAAAGGGATTTGAACGCACATTTATCACTTTTGTTTACATATATACGCTTGGTTGCTTGATTGGATGGGTTTTATGGCATATCAACCTTTGTAGGTTATTTAACGCCAAATCCATTTTTACGAAAATAGTCCTATTTCAAATAATTCAGTTTAAGATAAGTACGCAGTTTGAGTGTAAGTACAGTTTAATTGTGAAAAACATTTCTAATTCAGCTAATTCAGTTTAGTATAAATTCAGATTTTGTTTACACACAGTTAAATGTCAAAACAGTTTTATATTGAACAAATCAGTATAGTGTAAGTACAGTTTCAATGTCAAAAAACAGTTCCATTTCAAATAATTCAGTTTAGCGTAAGCATGCAGTTTAAATATAAGTACGGTTTAGTTGTCAAAAACATTTCTATTTCAAGCTATTCAGTTTAGTCCAACAGTTCTAATTCAAAAAATTCACTTTAGCATAAGTATGCAGTGAGTTCTATTTAACCCATAGATAGGGCCCTTATTAAGTGCTACCACTCCGGGCCCGAGTGGACCTGGGAGTAATGGCAGTGAAGGGGTACTCCGCTTTCCCCCAAACTTCCAGTATTACAGGAACCCCATCATCAGATAGTTTCGTATCATATCCAGGACACTCATTGGTGGGGGGGTCTTACCCCTCTGCATAGGTGCAGTCGATGTATTCTACAGCCCAAGCCGACTGGGCAAAATGGCTACCGAGTGCTTAATTCATTAGAAGAGCCTTGCATTACGCGAGTGGCTATATATACTTCTATTTTCTTCTGCCTCTTCTCTTCTTTCTCTATCTTTTGTTCCTTCCTTTTCCCCCTCATTTCGCTCCTCCTTCTGTTCTCCTTAAGTTGATAATAAGCAGCTGATATATAGTCTAAATCAAAAGGCGTAACATTCAAACTATTGTATTCATGTCTTATTCGATTACTTCGAAACAATACAAATGAAGCTGTATTTTGCATAAATAATCTTTTGAATCATTTGTACGAGATTATCGAAAGATATTGGTAATGTAATGAAATTTAATTGACGTTCTCGAGTTTGAATGAGGACGTGACGATCTCATAAGAATATATTAGTATCCACTGGAAATAAAATCAAAAGAAATAAGAGACATGGAGATGCGTGACACTGTAGATTAGACAAAATTATTTACTGTCTAAATAGGTGGCAGTCCCGTCTTAGCAATGGACTCTGGTAACATCCCTGATGAGTGGCTGTTGAGGACAGAGTAGAGCACGTGCAACAGGTATGTATGTAGAACATTGTATATGGCGTCTGAGAGAAATGACAACTTGGACGACAAAACCGACAATACTCTGGAAATCAGATGTTTTATCACTGGGACTCAATGCCTTTTATTTTTACAACGTACTTTTTACTTTTTGCTTTTTGAATAATTATTAATCTTATTTATTAAGTTTAACATAAATTTCGATTTCTGCTCCGGTATCGGAAGAGTCCATCATATTGAGATTGGTATATATATATGTGTGTGTGTGTGTGTGGAAGTAAATAATGGAAAGAAATCAGGCAGTATGGAGAAAATTTGAAAAAGATAGAAATCCAAAATTGAGGAATTTAGAAAAAGTAAGATCGACATTAAAACGTTTTGGTTTTAATGAACCTTCGTCAGGACTTTAAAATAGTGAAACAAGTGTTGAATGAACAACAAATTGTACCTTAATGTCTGGCTGTAGTTCTACAGATTTGGGGAAAGTGAAGTACTCCTTCCATCTCCCACAATAGCCTGAAGTGCTAATATCTGTAAGGGTTCAATCTATAAGTCAAACTATTCACATTCAGTAGGATCATGTACAACTCACCAAGATAAAATAAAACAAATTTAAAAAGTATATAAGGTATGTAAATAAAAATGTAGAATGAACGTACGTGGTGCTTTCTATAAGTTTCTTGACTTTTTTTGTAGAGGCATTAAAAAATTGTCGGAGACTCTTGAAAGTTCAGTATATTATTACTATACATCTTATGAGATGACTGACCAATTTTTCTGATTTCCGGTTCAAATCAACAGCTACAGCAGCAATTGGAATACACACTACTAAAGCCTGATTGTCACAGCTGGTGAATTTCAAAAATGCAATCTGGACTTGAGGACACTTTACAAGAACGATATGCAATAAAATTCTCTTTTAAACTTGATAAAAATGCCCCAGAAACGTATGGGATGCTTCAGACTGCTTTTGTAGCATCTTGCATGAATCGAGCATCAATTTTTGAGTGGCATAGGAGATTCAAGGAAGGCAGGGACTCTGTGAGGGATGATGAGAGGTGTGGGAGGAGTAAGGAGTTTAGAACACCAGAGTTAGTTGGCCAAAGGGTTAGGATTAGGGTTACTATGTTCAGGTTTTAAGGGAGTTCAGGGTGAGATTCTGTCGGAAGAGGCCAGCACTGATCAAATCGGGTCAGTGGCATTTCCACCAGGACAATGCACCAGTCCACATCTCCATCCTTGTCACTAACTATTTGACCAAGATGGGCATCAAGACAGTTCTTCACCCTCCCTATAGTCCAGACCTTGCTCCCTGTGACTTTTGGTTATTCCCTAAGACCAGAAGCTGTCGTTATGAGAGAATTGAGTAGATGAGAGAGGCTGTAACGAAGGTCATTGACACGCTCACACAAGAGGACTTCCATACGGGCTTCCAGAATTTGTTGGAACGGTACAACAAGTGCATTGTAGCCAGAGGGGATTACTTCGAAGGGGACTAGAGTTTCATGTATGTACTCTCAATAAAAGTGCCCATACGAAAAAAGTCTGGAAACTTATTTAAAGCACCTCGTAATTCCCGAGCCTCTATGCATAAAATAACCCTAAACGCCTTTAAAAAATGATATTTTGTCACTTCCAGCTCATGGCGGAAGGGTTGGGCGAATGCGCACATTTAAGATAAAGTGAAAGTATTTAGATTTGAATTGGAGATTTTCTGTCTCCAGCGAGTTGATGAGACGAAATAATTTTATTACATACAAGCGAACGATTATTTAAACAGAGAGTTTAGCGTATATTGACACTTCCGATTCAAGCAAATACGTATTTTATGAGATATTTCACACTAAACTAATCAACGCACTGGTTGATCTTGAGTGTCTTACAGGAAAGCACATGTATACTAAGTCTCGTATATCAACCAAATCTTTGGAAGGGTACTTAGTCGTAGTCGAGGGTGACCCGAAGGCTCCCTTTTCGACAGCTTACTACACCAAGGTGTAGGGGAGGGCGCTACTCCTTTCCCCGGATTGCTCCACTTTACCCTTGATCCTACCTTATAATGCTGAGTGTTAAGCAAGGAGGCATAAAGTACCAATTTTTGAGTCTTTGGTATGACTCGACTTGGAGATTGAACCCAGGTCTCCCGGGCCATTGGCAAACACTCTAACCGACCAAACCAAACCAAAAAATAGTCATAGCACGTAGAAATAAGTATTGAGTAGCCTAAAAAAACATCCATAAATCACCTTTAAGTGGCATTAGGAGTGTTTAGTTTTAACACGCATTAATTGAAATGATCACTTTTGAATATATTATAATATCTGCTATATCAGTTTGATTGATTTAGTGGCATGTCGACCTGTCTGGGGTTATTTTATGCCTTTTTTATTATACGTTTTTATTTACATTGTTGTGTAGTTCTTTCTTCATCATCATCATCATCATGTTGCGCTGCTAGCATTGATCTCCCTGATCCTCTCTCGCCACCCGTCTCTATCATCCTTCGCTCCCGAGAGGTCTTCAAAGCTTTAACCTGTATCGGCACAGAGCTGTTGTATATAAGTTCTAGCTAGTCGTCCTGCTTTTGCTAGTCTATGTGAAGGGGTTCGTAGGAGTATATAACTAATGAGTTCGTCCTTACTTCTCCAGCAGTGTCCCGCATGTCTGGTTCGTCTAACTTGGATAGTTTTCGTGATGGGTGGTAGGTAGCCACACAGCTTCTGTTTTCTGGGGTGTTGCCTCCAGATCTTTTTCAATACAGCTTGCAGCATTCTTGTGTAATTGCTGCCTAGCTTTAGTTTAGTTAGCGTCTATATGGTGCATCCATATAGTTTAGTTAGCGTCTATATGGTGCATCCATATAGCAGTATCGATATGACCGCTGCTTAGAAAAAAACTGCGTTTTATTTCATCGGTCAGGTCTGACTTCCATATGACCGAAAGATTATAGTTAGCTGCCCATGCCTTTGCTAGTCACGTGTTGATGTCATTCTCGGTTGATGAGACGCTACTTCCGAGGTACGTGAACTTGTCTCCTAGTTTCAAAGGACCATCCTTTAGTGTGGATAAGGTGCCTCTTTGATTAAAGCACGTGTAATCTGTCTTCTGCCTGGACATGGAGGCCTATTCCACTTGCTGCTAGTTACAGACTATGTAGGTGGTATTTGACTTGGGCGGGTGTATTTGTTAGAAGCACTATGTCATCGGCGTAGTCAGCGTCTGTAATAGTTTGTTTTGGGTATCTTCTGTTTCTTTCCTTTGCCAGCTTGAAACCGTTTTCTTTTTTAAATCTATAGACGTTCTAAACACGTAGTCTAGGAATATAATAAACAGGTATGGGGCTAGCACACAATTATATCTTATAAAGTATTCCTATGTAATACAAATAATTTGCATATAGAAGGAGTCCCTGTAGAGTAATGGCTAAAGAACTCAACTAAATCATCGTAGTAAGTGAGTTCAAACTCCAGTCACCCTATAACATTCACTTTTTAACTAATACCCGAGTGAAAGATATGTTTATTGATTTGGCCTAATGAGTAGAGTGTTTGCCAATAGTCTAGGAAACCAGCGTTCAATCCCAGGTCGAGTCATACCAAAGACTCAAAAAATGCTACTTGATGCCGCCTTGCTTAGTACTCAGCATTATAAGGTAAGGATCAAGGGTAAACTGGAGCAATCCAGGGAAATGAGTAACGCCCTCCCCTATACCTCGGTAAAGCAGCTATTGAAAAAGTGAACCTTCGGGTTACTCTCGGCTAAGGTCGCCAACTTTACTTACTATTGATTATAAGATGAAAAATAGAAGAAAACCGGCCTCACAATACTTTCGGCATATTAATCATTTCATTTGCAACAGCTTGGTTTAATCATTATCGTCCTTGACACTTCTTATTTTAAGAAAGGTAAAAAATTAGACTTGTGTAAAATCAAAAAGCTTTTTTTATTGATTGATTAATTTTGACGGTATGTCAACCTGTCTGTGATTATTTTATGTCTCAAAATTATTAAATCGCGTTCATTGTAAGTTCATTTTTAGATTTTTATGTACTTGTTACTTGAGGGTATTTTTAATTTTCGCACACGGTCCTACCAAACACGGATAATTTTTAAACACATGTATTTAACTGATGGATGGGGTGCAATACAATGAGATGTACTTATTTAAGCAGAATAGAATGAAATCTAATCGTTTAATTAAGCACGATAGAATGAAACGTACTCTTTTATGCAGAGTAGAATGAAATGTACTCTTTTATGCAGAGTAGAATTGTTATGTTTTGACCTTCGACCCGGCCCAAAGAAATGCTATTCCAAGGTTATGCACCGGAAGGAAGTGACACATTTCAATGGCCAGTAATCGAAAGAGATCGCGTGGGCGGATTAAGGCTTATAATATGGGACAAGGTGAAGGTCCCACTATGCCAATACAGACTGATGCACCGGAAGAGAGTGACCTCTGAACTTCATGACAGTTATTTCCGCTTGATGACGATTAAACATTCGATTTCAAAGATCCAGTGGGCGATCGTGTAGGCGTTGAATTATTATTTAACTCAGTTGAGTTCGAGTCCAAGAAGCAGTTGCCAGTAGAATTCCAGACAGCTAGAGACCAGATGTGGTAGGGAAGGCCACACCCGACCGAGGGGGCCCTCGGGAACCCCGATGGAGTGGACCCCGGCATCAGAACAAGAAAGACACAACGTGACGGTCATAACAGTGGGGTCAAGAAATTACAGTTTATGTTCGGTCTTCAGCTCCCTCTCACATGCAACCCTTGAACAACCCTTTCGAACCCTTGCAATTAAGTGAGAGGTAAAATATTGTTAAAGAAGTCTTCCTGCGTCTTCTTTCCTGCGTCTGTTATCATTGCGTCGGTATGTATCCAGTATATATATGTATATGTGTGTATAAGCATATGTATGTAGATGAGTATACAACAGAATGAAATTTATTCTTTTATGCAGAGTAGAATGAAATGTACTCTTTTATGCAGAGTAGAATGAAATTTATTCTTTTATGCAGAGTAGAATGAAATTTATTCTTTTATGCAGAGTAGAATGGAATGTACTCTTTTATGCAGAGTAGAATGAAATGTACTCTTTTATGCAGAGTAGAATGAAATTTATTCTTTTATGCAGAGTAGAATGAAATGTACTCTTTTATGCAGAGTAGAATGAAATTTATTCTTTTATGCAGAGTAGAATGAAATGTACTCTTTTATGCAGAGTAGAATGACATTTATTCTTTTATGCAGAGTAGAATGAAATGTACTCTTTTATGCAGAGTAGAATGACATTTATTCTTTTATGCAGAGTAGAATGAAATGTACTCTTTTATGCAGAGTAGAATGACATTTATTCTTTTATGCAGAGTAGAATGAAATGTACTCTTTTATGCAGAGTAGAATGAAATGTACTCTTTTATGCAGAGTAGAATGAAATTTATTCTTTTAAGTACATTAGAATGAAATGAACTCTTCATGCATAATAGAATGAAATGTACTCATTTAAGTACAATAGTATGAAATGTCCCCCTTTAAGTTCATTAAAATGAAATGTAATCTTTTAAGCAAAATCTGTCGGACGTTGAAAAAGTAATATTTTACAAAGTGCAAAATAAAAGATTGTTGGAGTCAAGTGAAATGAATAACTAATTGAAATATTAATATTCAAGACAGTATAAGTACAAGCAAGAGAATGCTGTGTACATAGTGAGATTGAAAAAGAGTGTCTATGATCTCCTTACGGAAATTTAAACGACTGATTCGAACGAGAACAGCTTTCAATCGTATGTTAAATAATAGATCTGTGAAATCTATCAATAGCATGTAATGTAGGTAGTTTAACTAGATTCAAAATGTCAACGAGTCTCTTAGAGCAAGTGATAGTTTAAGTTCATTTGAGTGCATGCTTTTAATTCGTTCGATAAGGCCACGTGATCAAATGATTCTTGAAAGTTTAGATATTTCTGACTACAGAAAGAAACGTCTGAAGAAACCGTCGTATAAATTTCAATCTATGATTTCTGACTCCAGGCATGCATCCTATCAGTAAGACGAAAATTCTTCAATAAATAGAGATAAAAGTATGACTTAGTTGTTCTTCACGTCATCACAGAAGAACTTTAAACAGTTCGGGAATGACATGAGATGACGGCATAATATGACGGACGATAAGAAACACAACCAGCAACAACAAGACGACTAGATTGAAGCCGGGCGTTGGACGACGGTGTTACGAGTAAATCAAGAAGGTAACATAAACAGTAATTGAAGAAAAGGGTCTTTGATGATTAGGAGAAACAATTTCAGTTTAGCAAGTAAATTTTCGTCCTAAAGGAAATCATTGCGAATAATTGAAGGGCTATAACATGCCTGCTTCTGGAGAAAAATCTTTTTCTATAAAGCCGAGAACTATTCTGCAGAAAGGTTTAAGCACGAAACCAGAGCAATAAAAAGAATAATATTTATAAAACAAACTTTAAATAAAACAAAAGCAAAGAATAAAAATGTGTACATTCCATGAATAGAGTAAGCGTATGATATGATCGCTTACTCGTTATTATCGGCGAGTGGAAATAGTCCCAAAGATCCTTAAGAATTTTTTTAAAACAGCTTAGGTACACTCAGTTATATAATTAAGAAGTTACGCAAGCAAAAGATTATTTGTGAGTTTCATTCTCACTAAGTACAATAGTATATTTCAAACATAAACTTAGTTTAGTAAATAACTAGTGTACCTTGCGTGATATAATGGTTAGCAAGCAAGACTACCAGACCCTTGTTGGTGAGTTTAATTCTCACTAAATGGCCATATTCCTGGCCTTGTGTCAAACTAAGTTAAAATTTGTAAATGGTTTCAAACTTCAGCTTTACCATCGTCAGCGAGAATATTGAAGAGATCGTTGGAGAATTGAAAGAAATTCCTCTCACTTACTCCCTGACCATTTTCCCAACCCTAAAAGTAGGGACAAGAATTCACTGTCACCCTGCTGTAAGGTAAGGCCCATCTCCAAAAAGGGGTCTTTCGCATAACACTAAACAGAATCCGGTGAAGAGGCTCCTGTTCTTGAGCCCTGAAGAGAATAGAGTAACCTTTTGGCTTCTATTACTCTCAAGTCTAGTATGGCTCAGGGTGATAGCACCTGTTTGGGGATCATATACAGGGGTCACAAATATGAGTTAAAAATATTGGTCAAATTCATCTATTTGAGATGAATAAGTGCTTGTTTAAAATGATTGTAAGTAATGATTTTCGTATTGTCTCAACGGTAACGATATCGTGTCGAAACCAAATTTGTTATCAAATATCTGTTAAACGAACATGGGATTAGATACCTCTCCAAGGGTTGAAATGCCGTAAAACCCACCAACAAACCAGTTTTTTCTGTAGTAAAAACTCAAAATCAATGAGGCAGAGGTCAAACAAGTACAGGTAATGAAAACTGCAACTGAAATCGATTCTGTTCACGATAACAGCTGCCTGTAAATGAAATCCATTGCCAATTTTCTTTTAAAATCTATTCCGATATTGGCTTACAGAGAAAATTTTAGGTATGAAAAAGCAAATGTTTATTTTAGCAATATATTTATTGTTTTTCCCACTATCTTCCACGTCTTTCAGACAACTATCAATTCTTCCGCGGGAAATCTCCGTTGGGTTGTGTTTCACATGCCGTACTACAACATCGTAAAAAGTGAGTTCGAACTCTAGTCGTGCTATAACGTTAACTTTCGGATTAATGCCCTTGGGAATGGCATGATCTTCATCATATCTCACACGAACGGCCTAGTGATTAGAGTGTTCGCTAATGGCCCCGGAGACTGGTGTTCAATCCCAAGTCGAGACATACCAGAGACTCAAAAATGGTATTTGATGCCTCTTTGCTTAACACTCAGCATTATAAGGTATGGATCAAGGGTAAAGTGGAGCAATCCAGGGACAGGAGTAGCGCCTTTCCCTACACTTTGCTGTAGTAGCAATTGAAAAGGAAGCCTTCGGCTAACCCTCGTCTATGTTCGCCAACTTTACTTTTCTTTTATGACTAATGTCTACAAGTATGACATTTGCTTTAAATAACACACGAAGGTTGATATGTTATCAAATAAAAAAAAAACCGTAACCGACAGATACTTTCAGCATTTTATTTTTCTCAACTTTGAATTTTTGTGCCTAAAATTCCGTTTATAAATAGAACTCCCAAAGACCAGTATAAATAATAATCCAAAGATGCAATATCCCCGAGAAGACAGGATGTGTGAACTCTTGCTACTTAAGATATATATATCTAAGCAACCATTTCACCACGAGCAGGATGCGACACAAGAACAATTATTCAAGCAGAGAACAACTCATTTGAAATAAGAGTTTTCATTCTCCTAGACTGGTTGCCTAACCAAAGATAAAGAATCCAGTCAGCTTATGCAAATAGCCTCATCTAGGATTTGAACTCGGGTTGTTAACTACATTTCACTGACGATACTGATTACTCTAAGCGCGCCTCCTCACAGGCTATGATGTATGTATTTACTTAACTCCTAAGCTACGGGCAGGATATGACACAAGATCGATCTTTTAGCAAAATACAGTTATTCAGAATTCAGAGCATTCTTTCGCCTTGACTAGTAGTTTAACCAAAGCTAAATAACCCAATCTGCCCTTCCATTTTCCCATAGCCCAAGTGCATTAGCACAAAGTGAAAAATAAATAACCACATCAAGGTTCCGAACAAGAGTTTCTGATACCATTTTCTATGACAATAATCGTTACGCTAAGTACACCTCAAAGCAAACTATGATGTAACAAGTTTTTCTGGATAAAAAATTCAGCCTTTAATGTTTCCATTTTTCAGAATCGAACTCACAAACAATGATCCACTAGAGTAGCAGTCATTTACTAAGTTTAGCTTAGTCTGGCACAAGACCAGAAGTATGGGGCACTCACTGAGAATCGAACTCGTTAACAATGGCTTGCTAGCCTATCTCGCAAATATTACGTGATTTAATTGCTTATCCAACCTCAGATGGTCGACCTAATTGTGGATCATCTTTCAAAGAAAGGTTTCCATAACAATAATTGTAATCTACATTTGATTCAGCATTATAAGGTAAGTATCAAGGATAAAGTGGAGAAATCCAGGGAAAGGGGTAGCGCCCTCCACCACACTTCCGTGTTGTAGCTATTGAAAAGGGTACCTTCGAGTCGCCCTTGACTATGGTTGCCAACTTTACTTATAGTTTTTGTCCACACAGTTAAATGTCAAAACAATTTCATTTCAAGTAATTCAGTTTTGCATAAGTACGTAGTTTAGTTCTATTTGATCCATAGTTAGGACCCTATCAGGTGCTACCACTCCAGGCCTGAATGGAGCTGGGAGCGATGGCAATGAAGAGGTACTTTGCATTCCCCAAAGCCCCAGCATTGCTGGAACCTCACCATCAGATTGCTTAATATCATATCCAGGACACTAGTTGGTAAGGTGGGGGTCTAATCCCTCTGCAGAGATGTAGTCAGTGTATTCTACAGCCCCAGCCGATTAGGCAATTAAATAACCCGGGAAGGTTGATATACCATTAGATGAAGAAACCAAAACGAAAACCTGATTACTGTTAACCAATTCAAATGCCACCTGACTACAAAAACAGAAACGATTTTGGGGTAACCCAATTCATATAAACACACCTAATTCAAAGGCATTGATTGATCGATATCCTGATTGAATGATAAACAATAATCGACCCAGATTTTTTCAAGCTCTTTTGCTTCTACTATGAACGAACAGGAAACAAAGGATTAAATTTTCCCGTCAAGAAAGAAATATTTTTTACTAGTTTCGACTCTTACAGTTTTTGAAGTCGAAATCTATTATGAATGTGCATTAGGCAAATATGAGTGTTTCTTTCACTTTCAAGCATCTAAAACAAAATAATCCACATTTTTAATATGTAATAATATAATGTAATGTAATAATTTTGAGAGCTTGATAAATACCAACTTGAATAGTCAAGTTGGTATTTATCAAGCTCTCAAAAGGCCTGAATGGGAAAAAAGTGGAGTTTAAAGTGGAGTGCCCTGAAGGAAGCCTGCCTCTCGGTGATAAAAATTGCTCAGTTCCTTTAGCATTCCCCTTCACAGTCACCTCAGGCACCAGATTATCAACCCAACCCTTTCTTATAGGCATGTGCTTCCTTAGGAGATGGCCCTTTGAACCAAACTGGGTTGGTTTTCATTACTCGACACGAATACCAAGAACTCCGATAGAAGTAAGGATACTTCTGTGGTATTGGCATTAATCGAACATCTAAAGAGACCAGAATGAGGCACGAGATCGGTTTAAAGTCCAGTGTCTCACAAGAAGCAAGTCTGGCTGGGGGAGTAAAAATTAACTAGTTTCCTTATGTCTTTCTTATAGGGGGCTCTTCAGGTGCCAAGCAATCAACCCAGCTCTCCTTTAGTCTTTTTTAGTTGAAGGGATACGTAGTATGGGAATGGTTTCCTGGAACTGAACTGGTAATTTTATCACCAACTGGCACGAAGAAGAAGAAGAAGAAGAAGAAGAAGAAGAAGAAGAAACTGATATTGGTAATAAAATTAAAGTGTGCCATTTTTCGTGAACAATATACAACTAAAAAGTGATTACTAAGAATACTATCACGGATTTAATGCTTTTTTGTAGGAAAATGTAAATATTGCCACAATCATCAGATTGGCTAATAAAATGAATTGTCTTTTATAAACGAAATGGCGAAAATCTTTGATTTTAACCCAATAACGTTCTGTGTGTTTTTCTTTTTTTTTCCTTTTTTTGATTTTTCTTTTTTGGGCGAAATTTTTTTCAAATATTCTCTTTTTGATACGTGTTTATTGCTTATAATGCAAGCAAGAATTTGAATGAAGTCAACATCATTTTTTCAATTTTTATACTCCTTGCTTACATTGATATCCGGTGACTTTCTTAGTCTAAATATTTTCCCTCTGTACAAAAAATAGAAGCAAAAAACAAGAAAGAAACAAAGAAAGAAAGAATCTGTTGTCAGAAATTTCGATAACGAATTAATCAAAGAACCCAGGAATCTTATTGATTTTCTTAAAGGAAAAGAGATGACTTGAACAGAATAAAAACAAATAACGAACATGGAACTGTTTCTGCGCTCTGCTTAACGTCAGTTAACATTAATGACTCTCCGTACACCTTCACTTTAACGGTATTCATCTGTAAGATCTTTCTGTTCTTTTACTTTTTCTTTTTTTTTTTTTAATCATATGTTTTCTACGCTCTTCTCTACGTACTAATGAACCTTCACATGTGATCAAAAGTTATTCAGTATAAGACGCATATAAAAAATACAGCGAAGATAGACGAGGAATCCAAAATTCTAATAAGTTTAAAAATGCTAAAATTCTTAATGAAACCTTAGATGAAAATTGGTTCGGGTGTAGAGAAATATTTCAAGACATCTAAAACGAAACAAAATAACTTAATTTGTCACAATAGATTCTGCTTTATATACTGACTGTAGCTCTTGCAGAAAGGTAAGAGCTGTCCTCCCAAAAAAAAGATATTTATCTTTGACTCCCACCAGCCAAGATTTGACACAAGGTCTTTTTTATAGTGGGGGATTTTGGGAGGGGGGTCTCTGCTTGTGTCATGCTGGTCTATGCTGTCCATAGGCTTATTAGGTTCAATGTGAGCCAGATGACCCAGCTGGTCCAGGACTCACTAAATATAACTTGAGTCTGGTACGTATGCCTGATCTAGCTTGAACCAGACTCGAAAGTCTAGGGCAATACTCAACTGTCAATGACCTCATTGCCCACCAGCAGGTGGCTCAGACAAAGCTAGTTGCCATTCGGTTTTGAATCTAACATTGACCTTGAGCACCATCTGGTATTAATGCCAGACATCTGGCTCAAAACACCAGGTGCAGTGAGCACGAGTGCCCGGCTCTGCACGAGCCCAACAGAAATTGAGGGTGAGATTCTAGTTCTGGAGATCTAGAGATTATGGAGTACTCCTTCATTGCCATGACTGCCAAGTTCATTTTTGACCCGGAATGGTAATTCCTGTTATGATCTTGTCTGTGGAGTACTGATACTAAATATTAGATTCCAGTCTAGGACTCAAATCGACCAGTGCGTTTTTGATATGACAGGGTGCAAAAAAATACTCTTAAGAAACAACCACGTTGAAAATGTAAATATAAAGGTAAATAAATATGATTCTCTAACTTCTAAACATAAAATAACTCTAGACAAGTTGACGTTTCATTAAAAATCAATTAACCTAAAAGCTGAATCGAAGTCTTACCTTGTTATGTGATTCTTATCGTGGTGCAGCGGCTATTGGTGTTACAAGTAGACTCGGCTAACCGAGTTCAAAACCTGAACGAGTCTGTTCGTATTTTACAACGACCAACTACTTTTGGGAATGATATGAATTTAACTAGTCCCCCTCCAACTATTGGCAAACTTGGCCTTTTAATCTTGGTATGTCAACCGGTCTAGATGAAAAACTGGGAATTCAAACCAGTTGTAGAAGGATCGGCTCAGCTAGATTGAACCCATACGATTAAACCAGATTACGAGATAGATCTCATCTTTCTTGCAGAAGACCTTTAAATTTGGAATAGTTTCCTTTGAGAGTATTTCTTTTTTTTTTTTTGTTAATTTTGAGGTCCTTGTTCCACAATTCGTAATTTGAGGTTTTTTATCTTTATCGTTTTTAATTTCAGATGAAATCTTATAAATTAGTTGGCTAGTGCAAAATACGTCTTCTTCTTCTTCTTCTGATGATGATGATGAAGATAAACGTTTTTATTAATCTCTTTTTCTTTCACAGGATCTATCTTCGTCTCTCTGCCTTCCTGAGTTTTTACTTTCACCCTTCCTCCGAATCTATCTATCTATCTATCTATCTATCTATTTGATTTTACGATATTTTTCCATTTTTTGGGGGGGGGGGCGCCGGGTTTTTCTTTATTTTTCGATGTGTTTTTTTATTGACTGAATTTCTTCTTCTTCTTCTTCTTCTTCTTCTTCTTCTTCTTCTTCTTCTTCTTCTTCTTCTTCTTCTTCTTTCTTACACATTTTCTCTTATTTTGCTATAATTTTGGTGTGTTTCTTCCTGTCTGCTTTCTTTATTTTTGCTTCCTCTTCAACTTCTTCATTTGCCATTTTTTGTAATATAAGAATCATCTCTCATGGCATTTTTTTATTGATAAGTTTTAAGGGAATATCAACCCGTCTAGACTTATTTATATCAAGAGGTAAGAGAATCAAATTCATAAACATATTTTTGTGTAGTTGTTTTATGTTTCAAGAAATCCAATCGAAAGCTAAATTATACATAATTTCATTGTTTCAAGTAATTATTTCTATTTAATAATAGTCATTTGTTTCCCCACATTATATGATTTCAGGTAACTTATAATCATATTACTTAGCAAACTTATAAACTTTAAGTGCCTATTCTCAATACCAATATTTTACAGTTATATTGTATCAAGTATTTCTTTCTAAATAGAACTATCTGGCCCATAGATTGGACCTAAAAAGGTACTACCACTCTGGGTCAGAGTGTACTTGTGTACAAAAGGAGTAAGGCCATACTGCTCAGAACTCTAGAACTGGGTTCTCACCACCAGATGCAGTATAGTGTCAAACCCTGGACACCACTTTTGGGAGGAGGCATACCCCACTGCAGTCAGCGATTTATAAGCTCCGATTAATTTTTGGGATGAGAGAATACTAATTCCCAATGAATAACATTTTTAAAAAAGACATGCAGAAAATATATTTTTAAAATATACCAGCTGAAGTACTTGTCAATGCTGAGTATGAGTTTAAGGCTTTGACCACAGATATGGTGAGTTTAACAGACAAATGGCAATGGCTATTTATTGCACATTTCTGAACAATATATAAGTAAAAAAAAAAAAATTAGAAAATCAGACTAATGTGTTTTAACACAGGCCTAACGTCATCAGAATGCAAATGATTTCTTTACCAAAAAATGAATGTACATTAAAGGGGTAGAAATGTAATTTATGTAAATCATTTAAAAACTTAATCAAAAAAATCAAAATCAAAATACGATATCACTATGGACAGACAGACTTCTGTCAATTAGATTTTTGTTTTTTGTTGTTTATGTCTCAGTATCCTGCATTCTTTGAGTGTAAGGTCGGTGAAAAATGTAGATTGTTGAATGAATCGTGAGCGCGTGCACACACACACACACACACACACACACACACACACACACACACACACACACACACACACACACACACACACACACACACAGAAATATATATATATATATATATATATATATATATATATATATAACATTCTAAAACGTATTCTTTGTATCACAAAAATGATCAAATATAGGCAAGTAGAGCACGATAAAACCTAAAATAAATGTTTTCTCATTGTCATGTCAGTCTCATGACAGTAAGTTTCATGTATTCGAAGAAATGTTACATGTTTAGAAATATGTGAATCTTATAATCATAAGACTAACATGAGGAGGTGTGAATATATATATATATATATATATATATATATATATATATATATATATATATATATTGATTAAGGAATATGACTGAAGAAACTGGTGTCATTTCTAAATCCCATTGTTGGATATAATTAATTAGAAATATTTACTAATATCACAACCATTTGTCTTTGCATCTTCAGCATCAATAACATCCTCCAGTTTATCTTATCGTATCTTTTTCCGCAGTTTTTCGACAAAATACTGCTAAAACCCATTTCCAAGTGCTAAGTGTACTATCACAGACTGCAGATTTATACACAACTCTGACATAGTACTCATGATTAATGAATTCGGTTTCTTACTTCCGTCACACAATGAACTAATTCTAGGCATTTTAAAGTGAACTTTATATAAAATCGCATTCCCATTCAAAACATTATCTGCCTCTAACACCGACACTACGCGATAAGAGAACTTACAAATCAATCATTGCCCAGGCGGCTTGAGCTGTAGAATACACTGACTGCGTCTCTGCAGAGGGGTAAGGCACCCCTAACGGGTGTCCTGTTTATGACACTAAGCAATCTAGGGTGAGGTTCCAGCAATACTTGAGCTTTGACGAATGCGAAGTACCTTTTCATTGCCATCGCTCCCGGGTCGACTCTAGCCCAGAGTGGTAGCACCTGATAGATTTTACTCATATATACTATGGGTAAAATAGAACTAAACTGTGTGCTTGTGCTTAACTGAACTGCATGAAATGGAACTGCTTTGACATTTAAACTGTGTAATTATGCGAAACTGAATTGTTTGAAATAGAACCGTCTATATGTATAAAAATGGATTTAGCATTATCAACCTACAATGGTTGAGGTGCCATAAAACCTAACCAAGTCAAACCAAACGAACCAATCAGCCAGTGTACTTATTTAAGAAAACCCTTGACCATGGACAGGATGTGATCAATTTTTTAGGGATATATAACTGCTTTGAATTAAGAGTTTTGAAACCTGTTCAATGCTAAAGCATTCAGTTTGTCCTACTATTTACCCATCGCTAAGAGAAGAACAAATAAATTCGTGACTTCCCACAAACAGGATTTGAACTCGTGTCACCGATTCCATTTTCTACGACGCTAAATGTTACGCTAAGTGTATCTTTACAAATCACTCAACCCTCGTATTAAAAAGACATATATCTAATTAATTATTGGCTGATAACAGTCAGTCAGAAACGATAACGGATTTCTGAATTCTGAAAATGGTATTTACAAATAAAGAATAAACTGCTGGAAGCATTTCAGTAATTAAGTGACTTTATTCAGTAAATTTTCAGTTGATGAGATATTGCTGCCGATGTATGTTAACTGGTCAACTAAATTCAGTGGCTTGCCACTTAAAATGAAGATAGGTCTTTCGATTGAAAGTGATCTCATCATCATGAAGCTATTGACTGCTATAGGCAGGTTATCTATCAAGTGGACATCTGATCTTCTTGATAAAACAAAAAGGTATTTCTTCCAAGTCGTAATTGTGTTAATACTATTGTATAGATGCACCATCAGAACGAAACGCTGGAGGAAAAGCTAGGTTGGAGCAACACAAGAATGCTATGTGCTGTTTTGAACAAAACCTGGGAGCAACACTCCACAAAACTGCACTTACTTTCCATCTCACAAACTATTCATGTTAGACGAGCAAGACATGCTGGACACGCATAAGTGAGGTTCTCTTAGTGACCCCCACACATCGACGCGCCAGGATTGGCCGCACGGTGGCAAGGATTTATTTACATCAGCTCTATGCTAGATGAATTCTAGAAGACCTGCCGAGAGCAATGGACGATAGGAATGGAAAGGGAGAAAGTGCCAAGGAACTTCGTGCTATCAATATGATTTTATGATAATGATGATGAGGAGGATAATGATTCCGTAGAATGCTTTTTGCTTTCAGGAATACAATAAGATTCTCAAGAATCAGTGATGATGTCCTTGAAGAAATCGTACCTCTTACCATGATATCAGTTCTATCTGGTCGGTGCTTTAAACGTAACTTGGATGTGGCTCTCATGACAAACAGTTGCCGTTAATTCAGGAAAAGTTGGATCAGGTTTTTATTTACGAACCACTGTAGTTTTGTGACAAACGTTCCGGACTGCAATTTCAAAGTGAGTTCGAGCTCCAGTCACGTTAATACGATCCCATTCAATTTAATACCCTTAGAAATGTATGGGTCCTCTTATCATCTCGCTATGGAATGAATAATACAATACTTTTCTTCTACTGGGAAAGTTTTGGCATTAAATAACCCACGAAGATTGATATGTCATTGAACAAAGAAACCAAACCAAACCTAACGAGGAGGTGGTGTGTAGGAAAACTGAAACTGTTTATCAATGTATACAAAAAAGAAAGAATGAAACATTCAGTTTGTTGGCAGTCAGTGAACTTACTCCAGTGAGTTTTCTATAGGTCAAAGATCCTCTGAAACTTCTCATTTTATATGGTGTGGATATGTGCTATGATATTTCTTTAAATCACCAAAAATTTTGTAGTTCACCAAAAATTTTGTAGTTCATGTGAAAGGGAAAAGATGCACTGAATGATAAGAATGAAGATTGGGCACCTCGGGTAGTGTAATGGTTAGCAAGCTTGACTAACAAACCTGCAAGAGTGAGTTCGAGTCTCATTGGGTGCCCCATTCAATCGGCCTTGTGCCACATCGAAGCAAAGAGCTTCGTAAATTACAATGATAAGAATGAAGACGGCTGCACATACACAATCCTGTGTTTCATGAAAAAACCTCTGATCAAAAAAAGTTAACTCATCTGATGTAAGAGTATTGAAAATTGGCATGGGTTCGTTTCAAATTTGTGTAGACATCTAAACAACAGTCTAAACATCGTCATTGTATAACATAAGTTACCCACTTTCTGTTGGCATGACATAAAATACATTGATTCTCTTCTCGGCAAAATTGAGAAGTCTAGAATGTGACACTAAACAACATCTGTTGGTAAGGCTCTAGTTCTGGGGCTCTTGTGAATGTGGAATACATTACTCCCAGACCCACTCTCGGCTGGATTGGGAATACCAGGTAAAGTCCCATCTATGACTTAAACAGATGTTTTAAAATTATTTGTATCAGATAGGAATACTTAATATCGTGCGCAAAAAAAAAAAAAAACTCAACAGAAACAACACAAATATTATAAACGTTTAATATCCCGGACATCAAGACATAAAATAACCCTGAGGGGTTGACAGGCCTTCAAAATCAATCAATTATAACATCCACCGGTAGGTACATATTTTTATTTGATTTTTAAATTTTCAAATTTAAAAAAGCAAAGGTTTAGTTTCGATACTTTTTGATCAACATTGTAAAGAGTGTTTCAAAAACCTTGATATCATTAGTAATATAAATATAAGCGCAAATACATAATCTAGGGAAAATGAAACTAGACAAACTAAATGTTGAGCAAAATAAGATTTTTTCATCAGAATTCGAATGAAAAATTCTATGATCTAAGGATTTCATGTACAAATTCCCACATTCCATCTCTTCCCATACTGGTGTCGTCCACATGGTTTTGCTTAACGCAGAAAGCCTTTCACTTGGAACTTTTTGTGCCATGTCTAAATCTGCTTTGAAGTTGGTGCATATTTACAAATTCCCTCACAAATGAAATTTGTAGTCTTATTCGACTGTGTTCGAGAATACGTTAAAACACAAAACTTCTTTTCTTTTCCTGCGAATGACATTTCTATTCCTGGGAAGAAAAAAATAAACATTAAACGTCAATATAGAATTTCGAGATGTTTCTACATATTGTTACGGGCTATTTATTATCTACTATAGGCTTTCTTCGTGTGTTTGCCGTACCTAAGTACCATAACTCACTGCTAACATTAATTGAGTGAGAGATAACAATTCGAACACCTGTAGCAGATGAAATATATTATTTTAAATATTTTTTCGCGCTGAATAATACAAGAACAATACACAACGAGGAAATTTTATTACCATAGCAAAGCTAACAGAATGGATACAAAAATGACATGAAATACCAAAAGATTTATTTTTTGTTTGTTTTGTTTTTTCTCTATTTTGTTTTTTGTCTAATGGCATAACAACCTTCGTGGGTTATATAATAACAAAGCCATCTTTGAAGAACAGCAGTGGTACGATTTAACCCATAGTTAGGAGGATAAGGGGATTCATGCCTTTCCTAAGTCCAAAAGTGAACGGGAGTTCGAACTCGCTTTCTATGATATCACAGTCTAGCACATTAGCCACTACACCATGAGTATTCCCCGCATACAAGAGAAAAACATGAAGATATTATGCTGAGAAATATCTACTGCGTGATTTGTAGAGTCTTTAATATACGTTGAGAATAGGACTGTTGAATAAAGATTTACATGTTTAAGATACGCTATCGTACGCAATGTGATACGAAGTTTGTTAGGGAGACAAGCCATCTGTCCTTGAGGACAGGAGCGGACGTGTGTGTGATGCTGGGATTACAAGCGAAAGAGAGGGTTTGACTTTAGGCGCTCTCTCCTTTGAACATGCCACCAAGTGGACATTAGTTGTTCTATTTGCCGGACAGAAAAGGTATTGACCTTTTGTGTCCCTAAGCGCTAAACAGCAGAACACTTCGGTAGGCAAGGTATGTAATCTCTACAAGATACTGTTAAAATTTCAGATCATTTTTACGAGAATTGGGCAACTTACTAAATTACGAAATTATATAATTTTTTGTGAACACGGTATATTTCTGTCGTTAATATTAAGTGACGGTACATGGTAGGAGACTGTACTGATCAATCAATTCTCGTATCTCAGATACAGAAGCAGAATAGTAACAGTCATCAATAGATACTGGTGAAAGCATATATATATATTTATATTCTAAACTCGGCAGAATTGGTTCTATTTCTTTCACATCACAGCGGGTATTTTATTGGATAATTGACATTTATTATTGACTCACTGACATTAACGCTTGACTTATCGAATCAAAACAAATTCACTGGTGTTTGATCACTGACCGCTTTTACACCTTTTTACAGGTGAGTTCTAAGCAGCCACCGACTTTTTGTCCGCATTACAAAAATAGGTCTACACAAATAGTCAATGAACACGCTGTGTAGGCAGCCGTACAGTTAAAGTATATTGTGTCCTTTCGTTTCCATTGGTGTCAGTTCGTTCACGTAGAGATTCATGTCACTCAAATGTCAGGAATTTAAAAGTACAAGGAGACACCGATCTAGGTAAGAGGAAAGACCCGCACAAAACCGAATTAGCTATTTTCTTGTGTGAACAAATCAAGAACGTTATAAATATATGATAGCAATATATAAACCCTTAACTCTTCACCATAGGGGTTAGCAGTCTCATTTTACAGTCAATTACTGGTGACTTCAAGCTAAACCAGACGCTCAGTTTTTTTATTCTTGTGCCAAAGATAAGCTTAATATATTCCAATAAAGTTCTTCGGTGTGAAGCAATAGTTGGCAAGCTTATTTCAAGAATCATTGCTAGTGAAGTGAATTCTAATACCCTACAAATATTGCCTTGTGTCAGACTATTCTAAGCTTAATACATGCCAATAAGTCATCTTAGGTTGAAGCAATAATTGACAAGTTATTCTCATTAATGATTACCGATGAAGTGAATTTGAATACTCCACATGACTGGCCTTATACCTGACTAAGCTAAGCCTAAAAAGCACCCTCATACAACAGTAGCAGTTTTATTTAAATGGTTTAATATGGTTGTATAATGCAAGCCTAGAAAATCTATTACTAATGTATAGTTGATTTATTGTTCACCAAGGCTCCTATATGTGTGGCCTTGTGCAAGACTAGGCTAAGCTTAGTAAATAATATCTGCACTTCACTATAACCTTAAGTGTGTTATCTAAGTTATGTTAATATCATGACATAAAGTTTAGAAAGTTATAATAGAAAACCAACGGTTCTCAATACTCGTAGCCTTGTGCCAGACAAAGCCAAGCTTAGTAAAAATCAGGTTGTGTTCACCATGGAGCGAGGTTTTTGTAAACAAGTCCCATTGACTTTTAATTTAGTAGGTTTCATCCTCAATAAGGTGCATTAGAATTGTAGCCTTGCGCATGTCAGAAATAATTTCACCAACAATCATAATGGATGATTGGATGGATTTACGGTCAAACAACACTGAGAGCATCATTCTTTTCAAATCACTAAGGTTAAACCACAATGAGCCTACTTATTGCTAAGATAGGTGACCACAGAAGGTATCGTATACAAAACGTACCATTTGCTGTCAAGTCATGCTGTGATGCAATTGTTGAAATTAGTAATATTTTATCATATATGGGTTGTGTAAAAAATATCGAAACGTATTCATCAAGAAAGAAATAAACAAGAAATGAAGCGATATTATTCTGCAAAATATTCCCTTTAGTATTCAACAAACTTATTCTAGCACCTCTGAAATCTTTTTGCGATGTTTTTTTATTTGGGTTTTATTGTACAAAAACCTTTGGAGGTTATTTGATGCCAAGTCCATTTTATACAAATAAACAGTTCTTTTCAAACAATTCCCTTCAGTATAAGTACACAGATTAATTGTCAAAAACATTTCTGTTTCAAGCTATTCAGTTCAATCAAACAGTCTTATTTCAAGAAATTAATTTTAGCATAAGTACACTGTTTAGTTCTATTTGACCCATATATAAGATCCATTCAGATGCTACCACTCCGGGCCAGATTGGACCTGGGAGATATAACAATCAAGGGGTACTCTGCAATTCCCAAAGCTCAAGCATTACAGGACCCTCGTTGGGGGAATCCTACTCCTCTGCAGAGATGTAGACGGTGTATTCCACAGCCCCAGCCGACTGGGCAATTTTTGTGATATGATGTGAAGCTGAATCATCATATTTCTTTAAATATTCTCTACATCATCAAATCTTACTGTTGAGATGAATTTTAAGGCAACAAGAAAAAGTTGTACGAAACTAAGTTTGGTGACTTTGGGAAGAATTGTACTCTCACAGTGCTGTGTTTCGCTAAAAACTACCGTTCAAAAATATCAAGAATCATAACTGATTTGCCTAACAATTTTTTATTCAAATGGCTCAGATATACATACGTCTTCACTTAAACTATAAATTTTTAAACCTAAAAAAGATTGTCTTAGTCTTTATATTTTTTATCACACCTCGTCGGATATATTTTATTAAATAATAAAGAGTAGAGCATGACTCGACTTCTTCCTTTATAGAACGTCCTGGTATGATGCTAAACTGCATCGGTTGATGAGGATCTAGTCCTGAGACTTTAGTGAATGTAGAGTTCTCCTTCGTTGCCATTACACCAAGGCACACACAGACCGTAATGGGTAATACCAGTTAGGGTCCCATCTATGGGTCATAATAGTTCAATATTTTACTTTGCATAATTATTATAATTATAATCATCATGCTGTATGTAAATTATCTAAATAATATAGGAATATTCTATAAATAGAATTAATAATGTTTAATAACAATACTTAAAACCTTTTAACTGTGTACAAACAAATAAAAGTAAATTTGGTGACCGTAGTCAAAAACCGTTGACTAAAATGTGTGTATGTGCTTATGAGTGTGTGTGGGGGGGGGCGAGCGTGTGTGGTGGAGTCTTTGGTGTAACGGTTATTAGCGTATCCCTTTGCGTTAATTTCTTAAGTGAGGGAAGCATAAATTCATTTCTTTTTCCTCCCAGTCAAATTTAAAGAGTAGGGCTGACTGGGTTCTTTAGCCCCGGTGCAGTAAACTTTCTAGGAAACAGAAAACACTGAATTCAAATAAGCTGTAATGTGCTTAGAAACTGACCTTGTTTTGCCACTAAAAATGTCCTCATAAACGAAGAATTAAGTTCCCTAGTACGTCATTACCCTTATCGTTTTTCATAATCATTTTCGAATAAAATCATCATGTGTACAAGAAATATTTTATTTGTGGCTCTATAGCGAATCGGATAAAATAAATTTTCAAGACATTCATAGCAGGGACTTCGGGCGCGGCTGTTGACGCTGTAGACAACCTGTTAGTCCCCGGAACACAGTTTGAAACCTACTGATCAAACGGCACAAACATTATGAACTTTTGGCTAACTTAATATTTCCTTCAAGAGGTTGAATGACTAAAAACTTGAGTTGTGGAATATTGTTAGCGAGCTGGATTTTTAACGACAGTCTCCATACTTCTGGTCTGGTGATAAGCTTAGTAAATTATAACCTCAATAAAGGATCTTTTAAATCATAAATCGACGTTCTACTCTGAATAGTCGCGGTTATTTGACAAAAATCCTCAGTTTATTCGTTGTTATAGTTTTTTTTTTTATAACAAAGCAAAACGTGAGTTGGACTTTGTCACTCTTCGATGATCTCATTCTTTTATAAATTATATTTATCCACTGAATAAAATTCGAATCTACAAATAAGACATCGTTCAATCAAAATTAAAGGCTATTTAATCAAATCAATGGAAGTTATTTTGTTTGGTATCTTTAATTAACTAAGTAAAAATTATCTGAATTTTGTGACACCCAAATCTCTAAACACACCCAAAATTATTTCTGTAGAAGACGCTGTATTTTACCAGATTTTTCAGTTTAAAAGTTAAAAGTGCGTATTATTCATGAAAACTAAGAATTAACTATTTTCTGTCCATGTATGTTGTTATGATGGGTAACGAGAGTTCTGTTTTATGTCGCTAAAGAGAAATAGCCATTTGAACGCTGGTTTGTAGGTAATTTGTTTTTTCTACTGTCAAGAGTGAGAGGTTTTAGATTGGATGCTGTCTAGAACATTTGTCAAGAGCGATGACCAGTAGGGACGGATAGCAAGTGAGAGTCAAGGAAATCCGTGTTCTCGCCACGCATTGATGGCGATAATTGTGAACGCATTTTCGCCCAAAGTTTGTTACATTTTCACGTAACTATATCTTTGTTATTGTCCAAAATACATTGTAAACATTATACAAATTCACAATATATCGTTTATATATAAATTTCTGGTTATTTATATTTAAATTTATATATAATGTATAATATATAGATGATGCATTCAATAAGTTTCCAGACTTTTTTTGTACAGGCATTTAAAATTGTCGTTGACTCTTAAAAAATCAGTATGTGATTGCTATACGTCTTATGAGATGACTAACCAATTCTTATGATTTTAAGTTAAATGAACAGCTACAGCAGGAATCGGAATACACCCTACTAAATCCTGATTGTCACAGCTGGTGAATTTCAAAAATTCAATCTGGACGTGAGGACACTTTAGAAGAACGGTATGCAATAAAATTCTGTTTTAAACTTGGAAAAAATGACTGAGAAACGTATGGAATGCTTCAGACTGCTTTTGCAGCATCTTGCATGAATCGAGCATCACCCTCCCTGTAGTCAAGACCTTGCTTCCTGTGACTTTTGGTTATACCCTAAGTTCAGAGGCTGTCGTTATGAGACAATTGAGGAGATGAAAGAGGCTGTGACCAAGGTCATTGACACGCTCACATGAGAGGACTTCCATGGGGCCTTCCAAAAGTTGTTCGAACGGCACAACAAGTGCATTGCAGCCGGAGTAGATTACTTTAAAGGGGGACTAGAGTTTCATGCGTGTACTATCAATAAAAGTGCACATACGAAAAAAGTCTGGAAACTTATTTAACGATCCTCGTATAATTACAATATGTAATTTTAATATATAATCTATATATAGATTTATATGATTATTGATATATAGATTCACAATATACTTGTTTATATATAAATTATATAAATTCTTACTTTTAGTCGATACAAATCACGATAAAAGGATGAACAAATGTTAAATTTTCTTTAAATCTAGCTACTACAAATCCCTCCTCACCAAATCAATGCGTATTATACACGAAATATGTTTTTTTCAGAGTTTCGTAGTCGAAAGTTAGGGCTGCAATACTGGTTATGCACAACTAAATACGTTGAATCATTATCTTTTTTGAAAGATTCGAAATCATTTCAGTGAAATCATCTAAAATTTCCTTTAAGATTGCTATTTTTATAATTACGAAAAATCTTTTTTGTGTCATTTTTTTTTTTTTTGTACATTTGATGCAGGAAACTTCAACGTTCTGGCTTCGGCTGGAGAATAAGTTCTGCTCAACTTCAGGAAATTTTCTCTCGTTTCAGGACTTACCCAATTTGACTAAAAGGTGTAAAGTCAGGTACAATACCTGATGACTGAGGCCAACCGCAAAAGAAATGTCGGTGAGACAGGAAAAAATTTGTCACAGGACCCCTATTCACGCGTGTGTCCCTTCGTTTGTCTTGAACTTGTGTTAGATCTGTCGATGTTTTAACCGTGATACATTTGTGTATAAGAAGCAATTTTTTCTAGATTTTTCAACTCAAAAGTTATGGAGTGTATTATTCACGAGAACTATATAATTACCTTTTTTCCAGATATATACCTCACCTTTTTCGGGGTGGGTTAATTGAAAGTAAATTATCTTTTTATAGAACAAACTAAAGAGTTTCACACCATTACTGATAAACTTTGTTTGACCTTATGTTACTTTATTTTTGACGCAGCTAGTTGCATTTTTATGTGATCATGTCTGCATGTTTGCCTTTAATACGATATAAATTTTGTTTTTTTAAAACTATATTAACAATTGTAAATACTCTTTTTTAGTCAGTAGTAACCGGTAAAAAATCGAACAGATGCAAAATTTCGGTTATATTGTGTCAAGTCATGCTGATAGCATAAAGTTACCAGATTCGCCATCCGTCCCTACTATCCATTGCTCTTTAACTGCATTCAATGTCTGCACATAGGCGACGCATGTATGTACATGCTGGTCGACATCAATGTGTACAAGTCTATTAATCCTACTCCGATAACAGTCTTTGAGAGAGAAAAGTTTTATATGAGCCATACAAGCGCATAGCAATAGAAACCATGGGATGTATCATGGTAAATGTGAAGTAAAGGTGGATCGACGGTGCGCTTCATTAGATAATGGGCCGAGCAATCTCATTGGTCAGCGACCAATATCAAATAGTTCAAGCGGAAAAAAACCTAGGAAAGATTACCATAATATTAAATCTAGCAGCAACTTAATCTAAAATGTCAGTGCGTATTATAGACGAGACTTTTTTTTTCAGAATTTCGTATTTGAATGTTGGGCAAGGTGTGATACATGAGTGCGTGTTATACACAAGTAATTGCGGTATTAAACCGGACAAAATTTTATTCACCCCAGGGTTCTATATAGAGCACTTTGAAAAGATCTAATCTAAACAGACTCGTAGGCTTATTTACAAATTCTGAGAAACATTTTCTCTTTCTCCGTGAGACATAATTTGTACTTTAACAATTTAATGATAAATTGTTGTTAAAGAGATTTCTCTGAACAGGTAAGGTGGGGGGAATATTTTTTCCGAATTACATCAGTGTAGAGACGCGCTCTCAAAATAATTCACCACCTTATCTAATAGACCGTCTGATTAAAATGGCGTCTGACTTAATGTTCATTCAACTTTAGATACTTTACGTTTACTTCTACTTTTCATGCAAAATAAAATTCACCAAAATTAGTTTTAGACAAAACGGAATTAGCACTTGTTAGTAAGTGATATACAAGCCAAATCAAGTAGGGTAGAAATCTGCACCACATAATTTTGCCGGCAGCAAAAATCAAAATGTCGTTTGCTTCGAAATTCTAGATATTTAACAGGAGTAACAAGTGGTTTTCATTGAAGTCAAGTGACAGTAAGTAATTGTATTTTTACCGATTTTACTTGTCCTGTGATCTTGACGTCCTCAATTCTTCCTCGGATTTTCCCATTCTTTCTCTCTTTTCTCTTGAGCTTTTTATGGTTCATAGGATTATTATAATTATCAACATTCTCTCTTTTGTGAGTTTTTCACATCAGCGTTAGCTGATGGTTTTTCACTGTTCTCTGAGTGACAGCAAGTCTGCAAGACTCTTCTCAGTATTCTGGCCTTTTTCAGCAATGATGTAGTTTCTACTTATTTCCAAGGCCTCCAGTCCCAGTACCAATCCTTTGGTGACTATACCGAGCGTACCAATTAAAATTGATATCACCGTCACTTTCATGTTTCATAGTTTTTACAGTTAACGAAAGCATGGACAGCTATCAATATGCTATCGACTATATGGAAATCAGACCTAACCGATAAAATGAAACGCAGTTTCTTCCAGGCAGCGGTCACATCGATACTGCTATATGGATGCACTACATGGACGCTAACAAAACGGCTGGAGAAGAAACTAGATGGCAATTACACAAGAATGCTGCGTGCAATCCTCAACAAGTCCTGGCAGCAACACCCCACAAGACACCAACTGTACGGCCACCTGCCCCCTATCACGAAAACTATTCAAGTTAGGCGAACCAGACATGCAGGACATTGCTGGAGAAGCAGAGATGAACTTATAAGAGATGTACTCTTCTGGATCCCCACACATGGCCGCGCAAAAGCAGGACGACCAGCACGAACGTACATTCAGCAGCTATGTGAGGATACAGGTTGTTGTCCTGAAGACCTGCCTAGGGCGATGAACGATAGGGAGGAGTGGCGAGAGAGGGTCAGGGATATCCGTGCTGCCAGCACGATATGATGATGATGATGATGATGAACAAGGTCAAATTACTTATCTCTCTTTTTGCTTTCGTTCAGTTTTACCAAGTGGTCTGCCGGAACGGTAAAGTCCATTATTGAGCAGGTTCTCTTTTTCTTTTCTTTTTTTTTTTTTTTTGTTGACTATCACTAGGTCCGGTCGTCTGGCCGAAATTAGGTGATACGTTTGTATCTCTATTATTTTTATTATTATTATTCCTTGAGAGTTTTTTGCATTAGTGTTAGCTGATGGTCTTTTGCTGGAGTCTAAGTCACAGCAAGTTTCCTCAGAATTCCAGGACTCTTCTCATTATTCTGGCCGACCTCAGCAATGCTGTATTTGGGATGGTCTCGGTTTGTTTTATTTCTAAATCTTCCAGGTCTCTTATGGGCCCTTTGGGCACCAGTCCAAACGCGACTATCTGAATTCGTATTTCTGTTACTCTAATATTCCACGACTCTTTTTTGGTTCTATTTCAAGGTCTAAGTACTTATCTTTCTCTCCGGTTTTTTTTATGTTTACTCAGTCGTCCACCAGGACGGCAAAGTCAATATTCGGCAGCTTCTCTTTTCTTTTTTTGGGGGTGGTGGTGGTGGGGTGTATCGCCAGCCAGAAGACCTGATCGGTCTTCTCGCCGAGATTAGGTCATCTGTTTGTGTTCCAAAATCCTATTATTATAATTATTATTATTTGTGGTAGTGGTAGTTGTATTATTAGTAGTAGTTCACACTTCGCAAATTTTTCCCACCGAGGTTCTCCAGAACTCTTCTGAGTATTCTAGCCGATCTTAATAATGCTATGGTCTATATGGTCTCAATTCTTCTGATTTCCAGTGTAGCCAATCTCTTTTTCCAGATCTTGCGGACTGTTCCTTGTGCGCTAACTATTATTATAATCACTGTCACTCCTATGTTTCCCACCTTTTTCAGCTCTCTGGTAAGATACAAGTATTTATTTATCCTTTCGCTTTCGTTCTTTTTCACTCTGTGATCCGTTGGAATTGCACTGTCCATCATGTGACAAGTGCTCCTTTGTTAACTAAATAATGTCTGACTTTCTGACCAGAATTCAGTGATATGTTTGTATTTCAAGATCCCAGCGAATTCATCGCACGTAAGATGACTTTGTCCAAGGTCTTGAGGGAGACTTAGTCACTTCGCCACAACCTCGTTACGCACACAATCTTGGCTGTTTTTATAAGGGTTCACTGTGCATGCAATCTCACGATACAGTTATGGAAATATTGTCATTTCAAAGGAAAATACTCGAAATTAATTAACGATTAAAACAATGAGAAATGTGATTTCGAGGATGAAGTGGAAGAAGAAGAGATGGAGAAGGAAAAGGGGGAGGAGAGAACAATTCTGGGCAGTCATAATGACAAATCTTTAAATTTTTGCGCGAGCTTTTTTGCTTATATAAGGACAAACACTGTATGATGTCTACGACAGCTTCAGATGATGATGTGTGTGTCTGTGAAAGAAACGATCTTTCCCCGTGCCTTATGGAGAACATTCACCTGGAAAATTCTCAAAACAGGTATTTATAAATGATTACCAGGATTATGTCATATAGCCTGGAAAGATGATGGAACTTAAAGGAGACGGTGGTACTAATTGTAGTTGGAGCCCTTCGAACGGTCTCCAAGGGCTAGAAAAATAGCCTTGAGGAACTGGAGATCAGAGAAAGAATCGAGACCATCCAGGCAACATTTATTTTAAGATCGAATAGATTACTTTGAAGAACCCTGAACACCTGAGGAGACATACTGTCACTCGAACTTCAGTGAAAAACTACTAGATAAATATAATGTTAAAAACTAGGGGTAAGATTATTATAACTATCAATTCTTATCTAAAAAACTTAAAATGAAATTTATCATAAACACCAGTTTGTAAATTATTAACAACAAACCTGGCACCAGGAAATCAAGAAACGAATTAAAGGATGAGGTTAAAGGTGTGATTCAACTTTCTGCTTCCCAAATTGATTTTTTTACATTGTTGATAATGCAGCAGGTATATTTACGTTGCCCTAGGCAAAAAAAGACATGAGTTCAATTCTCAGTGAGATCTTTTCCTTTGCATCTGATACGATCAGTTCATCGCTGTCGTAGAAATGACCACGAATTAATTGGGATTAAAAAGATCAGGTTAAAAGAAACAAAATAAAAGTCAAAATTGATTTAATTATTATCATAATTGATGATCCTTTATATGAAACATAAAAATGAAATAGAATACTGTTCTCATTGATATTAAAAACTGCAATAAAACTAATTTGCGTAAATTACTGTAGTTAAAAGAATTTTTAAAAATTGGGCATATTGACAAAAGAATGTTTCTCCTATACTATGACGACAAGCTGGTTAAACATTATAGCTTGAATGATTATGAATAGTCATCAGAGAGTATTATCAACAGCATGAGAATTGTATTCAGAGATGCATGCGAGCCAGGTGTTAGTTTTTGTTAGATATTATATACACAAATGAAAAATAGACAGCTTTCTCTCAAACACATACATACATACATACATACATACACGCACATACACTCACACACACGCACATACTCACATATACATATATATATATATATGCATACACGTGGTGATGCACATCTCTCTCTCTCTCTCTCTCTCTCTCTCTCTCTCTCTCTCTCTGGATATGTATCAGTTTATGTTAAGGCGTGTTTTTGAGTAGGTCTGTGTATATTTGTGTATGTGCAATTTTCTATTACAATTTTCGGTACATTACACACACACACACACACACACACACACGATTTTCTGTTGATATGTGACCAGACTGAGATAGATAGATAGATAGATAGATAGATAGATAGATAGATAGATAGATAGATAGATAGATAGATAGATAGATGTTCATTTCTATACATTTAATAAGTCTGTAGCTTAATAATGAAAAAAAAATTTACACATCATATATTCTTTTGAACCTCAATTACTTTCTTGTCAATGCACTTAATCTAAGGATGACTATAAATGACATAGACTGAAATTTAATCAGAAAAATATGGGGGTTGATATGCCATAAGACACAAACAATCAAACCAAACCAAACCAAACCAAAAAGATGGAGTCATTTAATTATACTTTTCTTAGCTTTTATTTTTTTATCTGCGTTTCCAGACCAACATTCTTCGATCGCTAAGTAACCATCTCGAATAATAAAGAATAAGTTTCTGATGAAATTTGAATAACTGCAGAAAGACAATCTTTGAGTTGGTATAAAAAGCAAAAGAAATAAGATGGAAGAAAATATAGTAAATAGAGATAATGTCTTATAATGTTTCATCAAAAAAAATAAAATTCAAATACTACTCCTAATCTTTGATATCTTTATTTCCCTAGTACTTGAATTAGTTATATGTAATCGGTTTATGGCGAAGAAATTAAAGTATTAAGCAATCGTGTATGTTATTGATGACTTATACTGTTGTGTGCTTTTAAAATACGTCGAAAACTAATTTTCATATTCTATATATTCATGTGAATAGCTTTAATTTTGATATGCTGATTTTTAGGCCCAGAATTGACGTATTAAAAGGGTATACCTTTGTACGTTTGAAATTCACACATAATCAGGAGGACGAGAAGCAACTTTTGTCTTCCACAATTCACCCCATAAATGAATGATTTAAGGACTTCAGATCAAGCATCGATCCGTACACAAGATCGATATATGATCGAGTGTAAGCGATATTCAAATTCATTTGACTATTTTTTCATTATTTAAGTACTCTTAATTAAATGGAGCGAATTTCCTTAAACTTTGTATCATTACTTTTTGTCTGTAGCTTTAAAAAAAATACAAGCAGTCTTTTTCGTACATGTTAAAAAATCATTTAGATATATTAAAGGAAAAGCCAGTAAAATAATGGCGTTGCGGTCCCATTTTTTTACCCAATCGATCTTTGCGAAGTCTGCGCCCTTATCCTTCCTTACTACTGCCGATTGTGTAAGCAGCATTATTTTTTCTGTTATTCAATTATAGCAATTATTTCTTGTCGTCTGGGTGCAACTTACAGATCCATTTGTATCTCAAAGTCCAAGAGAATTTTATATATTTCATTTCCTAGGACAGATTCAAATTTGTGCACATACCATTTATCGGCAAGGACAAATTTTAATCTCTTGAACAATTTCCAATGGATCGCCAGAGACACCCAGTCATACCAAATCTTATATTTCTTTTGAAAGAGAAAACAGACTCGATTGTCCATAGCACGAAAAGAGTTGCGGTTGTTTCGATTTCAGTTGAATAAATGGCGTCTAAAATGTGATCACAATTTCAGCCTTGTATTAAAAAAGTCATTGAAAATAGTAGTTTAATTAATAATTATCAATTTGGAATTTAAGCATTGGATTTGGCTGTAGAATAACCCGACTGCATCTCTGTTGTGGAGTAAAAGTCCTTCAATAAGTGCCCTGGATATGATACTAAACAGCATCTGATGGTGAGGCTCCACTCCAGGGAAATGTGGGATACCCCTTCATTGCTATTTCAACAAGGTTTTCTCTGACATAGAGTGGTAGTACCTGTTAGGGTGCCATCTATGGGTCTAATACAACTCTGTTCCGTATTTGACTGCATGTAAGGATCACTTTTAAAATAAAATTCCCTCGCGTCTTCTATGCAATTTCTACGTTTAAAATTCGCCATAGTCAGTGACCTGGCAACCCCTATCAATTTAGACTTTTGAGTAACTTTCATTTTCCTATTGTCATTATTTGAAAGGCTATTATGCCGAATAAAAGTGTTATCATTGATAGTATTCATATTATTAATTTCATCAATTTTAATATTATTACTTTTGTTTTTTGTTGTTGTATTTTTTTTTCTTGATTCGCCCAGCTGAAATTGGGTTGTGTCTTATACGCGCGTGCGTCTTATATGCCGTCAAATACGGTTATTTTCTATGCTTGAAACCACTTTATTTAAAACTATTCAACCATTTAACATGACAGTTTAACTGAATTTTTAGCATAATATAGAATTACACTGAACCATTTTACAATATACAAAAGAATAAATTATAATGGACAGAATTATAAGTTTTAGATAGCCCTACTTGAAACCATTTAACTGTGTACAAACATATAAACGCTGGCTCGTCTAAAAATCGTTACCTATAAATATTTCGTTAACAAATCATATATATGTATATATATATATACCTTTAAGAAAAACAAAAACCAGTCACATATTAGGATTATAAAAAAAAAAAATAACTTCTTCAGATCCAATGGATAAAATAAATACAACCAGAATAGACACAGGTGAAAAGGGTGGGAGGCGGTAGAGGAGGGGTAAAGAGTTCCTTTCCTATTTGCCCACTTCCGGTTTCTCTTTTATACCGGTCGGAATCACAAAAAGTAAGTAGACGTATATTCAAACTCACTTTCTACAGTAAATTAAATTTAAAAAAATTTAAATCATAAATTCTATATACATTTTAACGTAAATCTCCTGATTTAACCATAATTTAGGGAATTACAACAATTATATATATATATATATATATACAGAAGATTTAGCATTAAATAACCTATGAAGGTTGATATGCCGTAAAACACAACCAACCAAAAATTAACAAGAAATGCAAACGGAGGTAATCCCAATTTTTTAACCCCTGATGCAATGTTATTTTGCAGGTAAATAGAATTTTGAACATCAAAGCAAATTTATATGCATACAAGACGAACAATGGCGCATTTATAATGTGGGTGACGAAATTTACCAAATCGAATTTTATAAGTACATATGTAATTAGTACTTTAAAGATATAATGTCACTACTTTCGGCCATTTTTATCAAGACCGGTCATCTTGTCAAAATTGCAATGAAGTGCTACATCTTCATCATCATCAAATCATGCTGATCGTATAGAATTCCCTGACTCTCTCCCTCTCTCCCTCCATCCGTCCCTATCATCCATTGCTCTTGGTAGGTCTTTCAAAGTACATCCTGAGGTGCCTAAATTGCATATTTTATTAATAAGTGTCGTTATTTATTAGACTGATAATTACAAAATGTGTTAAAAAGTATTGAGTATGAAGTCAATTTTCGGTGATACAAAAACAATGAATGAAACGTTTATTTTATTTAAAATATTCTACTTGGCTTTCAACACGTGAGTTTTTCATTATTCGAGGCATCTCTTAAAAGCCTATTTTGATATAATGGCAATTTGCGCCGTCATATTTTCTTTAATGTTGTCAAAGTCATTAATGCTTACTTTTTAGATTAATTGCTATTTTGTAAACAAAAACAAAGCCGCATGTAGTTAAATCTAATAAGGATAGGAATTATTGAGTTATATAATACTGTGTTTCACCAAAAGCTGCCATTCAAAAAGTACCGAGACAAGCACCATTTTTTATATTGGCACTGACTTATCAAGATGAAGTAGTCTAGACATCTTGATATCATTACTTTATTGTATAAGTTCTTCAGCTGTGTTCATGCCTTCATTTAAATTTCAGATTTTAAAATTAAAGCAGGTTAGGTTCCAGAGTTAGTTTGTTTGGATTTTACTGCATATCAACCTTTGTAGGTAATTTAATGCCAAATCTATTTTTATACAAATAAACTGTTCTTTTTAAAACAATTTAGTTTAACATAAGTACACATTTTAATTGTCAAAAACATTTCTATTTCAAGCTATTCAGTTTAGTCAAACAGTTCTAATTCAAACAATTCATTTAAGCATAAGTATAGTTTTTGTCCACACATAGTTAAATGTCAAAACAGTTCTATTTCATACAATTCAGTTTAGCGTAAGTACAGTTTCAATGTCAAAAGCAATTCTATTTCAAGGAATTCAATTTAGCATAAGTACGCAGTTTAAATGTCAAAACAGTCCTAACCAGGCCACTCTTTTGGTGGAGGTCTTAACCTTCTTGAGAAAAGCAGTCGGTGTATTCTACACTCCCAGCCGACTGGACAAAGTTTCAGAGTCGATATTTTTTATAACAAGTTTTGACTGTTAATGTGTTATAAAACTGCAATAGATAGTCCAGGATTAGTGTTGTGGTTATGACTTCCAATTTTTTTTTTTGTTAATTTAGCGGGTGTTTTGTTTCTTTGTTCCCTAAATGTCAACATCCACCAATCACTGGAGATTTGACATACAATCTAAAACATTCAGAAACATAGAGAAAGATTCTAAGAAAATGATGATTCCCGTAAGTTCCGATGTGATAAAATAAATCAAGTTACCAAATAAATAAATTATAAGGGCAGCTGTAATACCCGTGGAAGTAGGAACCGTCGAAATAATTTCAAAGAAACTGGAAAAGAGTCTGAGTAAACAGTAGATTAGAGTAAGAATCGAGACAATCCAGACCACAGAAATTTCAAAATTGGCTATATATATACCTACTGCTTCTCTGCAGAGGAGTAAGACCTACTCCCAACGAGTGTCCTGAATACAACACTAAATAATCTGATGATGAGGTTTCAGTAATGCAGGAGCTTTGGGGAATGCAGAGTACTCCTTCATTGTCATCGCTCCTAGGTCCACTCAGGCTCGGAATTGTGGCACCTGACAGAGTTCTATCTATTGATCAAATGGAACTAAATTGTGTATTTATGCTAAACTGAATTGCTTGAAATAGGACTGTTTTGACGTTTAAACTGCCTACTTATGCTAAACTGAATTGTTTAAAATAGAATTGTTTTAACATTTAACTGTATATAAACAAAAACTATACTTATACTAAACTGAATATCTTGAAATAGAAAGGTTTTTGACTCTTAAATTGAGAACTTATGCTTAACTGAATTAATGGAAATAGAACTGTTTATTTTTATAAAAAATGGATTTGCTATTAAATAACAATAAAAAGGTTGATATGCCATAAAACTCAAACAAAGAAAATTTTTCTTGGATACATAAATAGACCTGGATATCTTTGAAGACTTTCTGTCTCTCAGAGTCGAGTGAAGACTTAACATGACTTGATGGGTAAGTTGATTCACTGGAAATGGGGGATAAAAGTTAAATCTAACCATACGGACAAATGGTATTTGCACAACCCTGGATCTATCCTAAAGAATGGGACGCACAAAATTCTCTGAGAATCGAGATACAAATGGATCACCTCGCCCAGACGACCAGACCTAGTGAGTTTCAACAAAAAAAAAATTTTTTAAAAGAAGAGAACATGCCGAATTGTTGACTTTGCTGTCTCGGCAAAACTCAGAGTAAAATTTAAAGAAAGCGAAAAGAGAGATAAGTACCTGGACTTTGCTTGTGAATTGAAAAAGCTATGGTACTTGACGGTGATACCAGTTGTAATCAGTGCGTTCGGCCTTGAAGACGTAAGGACACTTGCTATCACTCAAAATCCAGTGGAAGACCATTAGCTAACGCTGGTGTGAAAAACTCTCAAAGGAATAATAATAATAATAATAACTGAAGAAGAAGAAGAAGAAGAAGAAGAAGAAGAAGAAGAAGAAGAAGAAGAAGAAGAAGAAGAAGAAGAAGAACTGGAGATAGGGGAAGAAGTAAGACTGTCCAGATCGCAGCCCTGGTAAGATCGGTAATGATACCAAGAAGAGTACTGAAGCACTGAGGTTATTTCTTTTCCCTCGTACTTCAATAAAGGCTAGCAGTTACTACTAGCAGGAAAAATGTTTGTTTGAGTTTTATGTCATATCAACCTTTGTAGGTTATTTAATGCCAAATCAATTTTTATGTATCAAAACAGTTCTATTTTAAACAATTCAGATAAGCATAAGTATGCAGTTTAAATGTCAAAACAGTCCTATTTCAAGAAATTCAGTTTAGTATAAGTACATAGTTTTGTTCTGTTTGACCCATAGGTAGGACCCTAACGGGATCTACCACTCCAGGCCAGAGGGGACCTGGGAGATATAACAATGAAGAGGTACTCTGCAATCCCCAAAGCTCCAGTATTACTGGAACTTCACCATCAGATTTTTTGTGTCATATCCAGGACCCTCTTGGAGGAATCCTACTCCTCTGCAGAGATGCAGTCAGTGTATTCTACAGCACCAGCTGACTAGGCAACTTTTGTGATATGATGTGAAGCTGAATCATCATATTTCTTTAAATATTCTCTTCATCATCAAATCTTACTACTGAGATGAATTTTAAGGGAACAAGAAAAAGTTGAACGAAACTAAGTTTGGTGAGTTTGGGAAGAATTGTACTCTCACAGTGCTGTGTTTCACTAAAAACTACCATTCAAATATATCGAGAATTGTCACTGATTGGCCAAACAATTTTTTATTCAAATGTCTCAGATATACATACATCTTCCCTTAAATCATAAATTTTAGAATCTAAAAAAATTGGTCTCAGTCTTTATATTCTTTATCACATCTCGTCGGATATATTTTATTAAATTAGAAAAAGGAGAGCACGATACGACTCCATCCTAAATTATAGAGTGTCCTGTATATGACACTAAACTGCATCACTTGATGAGGCCACAGTCTTGGGATTTGGTAAATGTCGAGTTCTTCTTCATTACCATTACACCAAGCGATGAACTGCGGAATCGTAGTAAGCGAGTTCGTACTCCAGTCGCGCTATTACGTTCACTTTCGGCCAAATACCCTTGGGAAAGGTATGAACCCCCTTATTCTCCCTCCAGCTATGGGTAAATAGTAGGACGGACAAGGTTCTTCAGCCTTGGTGAGGCAACTTGTCTAGGAGAAGGAAAACTCTGAATTCAAGCCTGAAAAATTGACCTTGTGTCATATCCTGCCCGAGCGGAGGGGTTGGGTAAATAGTACCATTACACCAAGGTATACACAAACCGTATTTGGTAGTACCTGTTAGGGTTCTAGCTATGGGTCATAATAGATGTGTGCATGTTTTGTAGGCAGTGCCAGTGTTTACTCATAATCATACATACCGACGCATGTTTGTCTCTACATGTATTTGTATGTACGCATATTTGAGTATGCATGTCTTGTGCTGGTATATATGTGTCTGGGAATGTAAATCTGCAAGTTTTTGTGTGGTGGAACAGGATGAGACTCAAGGTCTGTTTTAAAGCAGTGTAACTCAGAGGTTGCCCACTTGTCTAATGTACTTTAATACTCAATTCTGACATGGCCAAGTCGGCTGGGGATCCAGAATGCACCAAATGCATCTCTGCAGAGGGGTTAAGATTCCTCCAATGAGTGTCCTGGATATCACACTAAACAATCTGATGATTAGGCTCCAGTAATGCTGGAGCTTTGGCGAATGCGGAGTAACCCTTTATTGCCATCACCCCAAGGTCCATTCTGGCATGGAGTGGCAGCACCTGATACGGTCCCATCTATGGGTTCATCATCATCCTATCGCGCTGGTAGCACGGATATCCCTGACCTTCTCTCGCCACTCCTCCCTATCGTTCATCGCCCTAGGTAGGTCTTCAGGACAACAGCCTGTATCCTCACATAGCTGCTGAATTTACGTTCGAGCTGGTCGTCCTGCTTTTGCGCGGCCATGTGTGGGGATCCATAAGAGTACATCTCTTATGAGTTCATCTCTGCTTCTCCAGCAGTGTCCTGCATGTCTGGTTCGTCTAACTTGAATAGTTTTCGTGATAGGGGGCAGGTGGCCGTACAGTTGGTGTCTTGTGGGGTGCTGCTGCCAGGACTTGTTCAGGATTGCACGCAGCATTCTTGTGTAATTGCCATCCAGTTTCTTCTCCAGCCGTTTTGTTAGCGTCCATGTAGTGCATCCATATAGCAGTATCGATATGACCGCTGCCTGGAAGAAGCTGCGTTTCATTTTATCGGTTAGGTCTGATTTCCATATAATCGATAGCCTATTGATAGCTGTCCATGCTTTCGTTAGCCTCGTTTCGATGTCCTTTTCGGTTGATTCGACGCTGCTTTCTAGGTACGTGAATTTGTCTACTAGTTTAAGTGGGGTTCCTTCTAGAGTGGAGATGTCCCCCGTTTGGTTATAGCACATATATTCCGTTTTGTGTGCATTAACATAGAGGCCTATGCTTGCTGCTGCTCGTTCCAAACTATGCAGAAGAGTTTCGGCTTGGTCAGGTGTATTTGCCAGTATCGCTATGTCATCGGCGTAGTCGGCGTCGGTAATTGTTGTTGCGGGGTATCTTCTGCTTCTTTTCTTCGTCAGTTCGAAGCCATTCTCTTTGATTTTGTCAATCGATGTTCTAAGTGCGTAGTCTAGACAAATGATAAAGAGGTACGGGGCCAGCGTGTCCCCTTGTAGTACTCTTGCTACAATGTCAAAGTATTCTGTGTCTCCATCCGGTGATCGTACTTTTACTTTAGTGTTTCTATAGAGAATCGTTATTGCCGCTACGGTTTCTTTAGGTATGCCGTACGCTAGTAGGATTTGTTCCATCTTTCCTCTGTGAATGGAGTCGAAAGCCTTGGTAAAGTCGACAAATATTAATGTCGCTTGTAGGTTCTTTGCCCGTACACCTTCAAGGATTCTGCGGATGGTTAATATTTGTGAGGTCGTGGATCTATTTCTTCGGAAGCCATTTTGGTTTTTTCTAAGTATGATGTCGATTTTGGGTTCTATTCGGTTTCGTAGTAGGGCATTGTAGATTTTGGCTGCTATGGATGTAAGTGTTATGCCTCGGTAGTTTTTGGCTAATCCGAGGTCCCCCTTTTTAGGGAAGGGGAGTATGCATCCCTTCATCCATCTATCTATCGGATTTTGATTGTATACTGCGTTGCAGTGGCGGAGCAGTATGTCGTCGAATTGTCTGGTCTTCCATACTTCCGGTGGAATTTCGTCCAGCCCTGCAGCTTTCCTATTTTTAATTTTTCTGAGAACCGAGTCGAGTTCTTCTTGTGTGAACGGTCCTAGTTTAATGTCTAATTGTTTGCTAATTATTCTGGTGATTGGTTCATGCGTTATTTTTGGTGGGTTTCCAAGTAAGTTTTCGAAGTGCTGTTTCCACAGTTTTATTCTTTCTTGTTGGTTTGCTGCTTTAAGTTTTGCTTTGGCTGTGTTCTTTCTTCTGCTCACTTCGTTTATTGTTTGCCATGCTATCCTAGATTGCCTATCTTCCACCGAGTCTCTGATCTTATCTATCTGATTTTGAATGTATTCTGTCTGTTCCTTTATATATATGCCTGCTAATTGATATTGTGCCGTTTTTAGTTTTAAGGCATTTGTGTTTGTTGGGTTTTTTCGATGGTTTTTGGAGGCTGTTTTCACTAGTGCACGTTTTTCTCTCACAGCTAAAGTTTCCCATGGGACTCTATATTTAGTTTTAAGTTTTGTTGGAATGTATTTTGCTGCTGCCTCGAGGTGTGCATTGACGAAGTTTTCATATTCGTCGTTTGGTGTACTTGTTTCCGTCTTTTCTTGTAGTGTTTCGAATCTGTTTCTTAATTCTAATACGTATTTATCTCTTATATCTTTGTTGTTTAATAGGGCCCAGTCATAGTGTTTGGTGGTTGCTGTTCGTTTGGCGTTCTTTCGTAGGCTTAACCGTATTTTCGCCGTGACTATTCGGTGGTCGGTGGACACACCCTCAAAGGAGGAGTATGCCTCGCAATTCAATGCACTATTTTTCCATTTCTTGTTTATAAGGACGTAGTCTATCTGAGCTAGTCGAAACGAGGAAGAAGCATTTGAACTCAGGAGCCAACTGGAAGAAATATCAATTTTGGTTAGCATGTCTTTAAGTCCTATCAATTTAAAATGCTGAATTTTACAAAATCTTATGCTGTATTTTGTTTGTGAAATAATGCTTAAACTATGCGTTTTAAATGTAAAGACACGCTTACTCTACTATAAAGCCAAATTGATGTTATTCATTCCAATGTCAGCGAACAAGGCAGAATGTTTTTGAATGTCTTCTATCGAATAATTTAAAAATTCGTAAAAAAAAAAAAAAAGGCCCTAACAGTAGTTTAAAAGATAAAGCCTAAAACACCTAATGCTACCATAGCCCCCCCCCCAAGAGAAAGGGAAAAAGAGAGAAAAAAAAAAGAATGAAATGAATTCCCCCCCCCCATAAGACCGCCTCCAAAGCTACGTAAAATTTCAGTAGTAAATAAAAGTCGAAACGAGGAAGAAGCATTTGAACTCAGGAGCCAACTGGAAGCCCTAACAGTAGTTTAGAAGAAAAAGCCTAAAACACCTAATGCTACCACAGGCCCCCCACCAAGGGAAAGAGAAAATTTTTTTAAGCTCTATAATTCCTGAAGCCTGCTAGGTTCCCAACTGTAGTAAAAGAAAAAAAAACAAAAAAAAATGAAAAAAAAAACCTAGGAAAAGTCCCAATACAGCAAAAAAAAAAAAAAATCACAAGTCAGTACCAGTGAAAGTACCTTAATGTTGGACTTTAACTAAGTTAAAACTTAAGAAAACTTAAACCAAAATTACCCCCCCCTTTTTTTTTGTGTACACATGGGAAGCAGCATGATGTACGTAAAGGTATTTGAATAATCCCATGTACGACCAAAGTCAATACCTAAACGGGTCCTGGACGTGAGTTTGACGACTTTACGCTCAGGATCGCTAGTTCGATCGGGGAACTACTGCTGCTCTTCTATAAGAGTGGCTTCTATAGAAGAGAATAAAACAGCCATCGAAAGATAACCATGACCCACACTCAAACCACTTACACAAACCGCATCGCTCTTCGCGCTGGTAAAAAAGGGGCGCGTCCTGCTGAGGTTGGAGCCCTGGCCTCGGTGTTCGAAAAATCAGCTACAGAGCTCAAACAACCAAAACTACTAAAATGCAAGCAAACACTACAAATAGCCACATTTAACGTTAGAACCCTAAATAGAATAGGACAACTCCCAGAGCTAATCGCATCGGCCGAAGAACATAAGATAGACATAATATGCATACAAGAACACAGATACACGCACTCCGAAGATATCAAATATCACGAAACTGGCAATGGCTGGTCGCTCGCCACTGTATCCGCATGGAAAAACTCTGTCAACGCCGCAGTAGGAGGGGTAGGATTACTTATAGGACCTAGAGCATTAAAAACGCTTTATAGCGTTGAGAAAATACAGCCTAGAATGATGGCAGCTACATTCAACGGAAACCCCAGAGCAACAATCATCTCATGCTACAGCCCCACCAATGTTAGTGAAGAAAATGAACTAGTCGCCTTCTACGATGAGTTATCCTCATTAGTGCGTAGCATCCCGAAACACAACATGTTAGTCATTGGTGGAGACATGAATGCCCAAATCGGGAAAAACAGAAACAACAAATACAGCCTCCACAACACGTCAAATAGGAATGGGCAACATCTAACAGATTTCATGATAGAAAATAGATTAGCATGCCTCAATACAAACTACCAAAAAAGAGAGGGCAACCTATGGACATACACGTACGCAAACAATACTAAAAAATATCTATGGGTTAAATAGATCTAAACTGTGCACTTATGTTGAATTGAATTTATTGAAATAGAACTATTTTTACATTTAAACTGCGTATTTCTGCTAAACTGATTTGCTTGAATTCGAACTGTTCTTATGTATAAAATGGATTTGGGATTTAAAAAAAAACCTACAATGCTTGATATGCCGTAAAACCCAACAAAATAAAATTAGTTCTGATATAATCATGAGCATGTTCAAAAATATCTGCCTAAAAGTGTTTGCGACACGGTGCAGTTAGAAAACTTATTTATCAATAAACCCTTGTTTGTATTTACCGAACCCTTCCGTTATGGGCAGGATTTGACACCAGGTGAATTTTTAAGTGGAGTAAAGTTGTTTTTCCATTTCCCATTACTGGTTACCTAACCAAGGCAAAATAACTTAGCTAGCCATTCTATTTACCAATACATGGAGGAGAAGAGATGGATCCATGGTTTTCCAACGAAGGGAAACGCCTACAGCCTCGTTGAGGATTTGAAATCTGGTCGCTGAATTCATTTCCTACGATGATAATCGTTATACTAAAATTACTTCCATATATATATATATATATATATAAACCATCTCTATGTAAAGTGGCAGGCATTTGAAATCCGTCGATCAATTTATATACCTCGGCAGGAATATCTCATCAACTGAAAGTGATTTGAGCTCATGTATAGGGAAGGCGTGGATTACTATTGGCAAGTTATCGATCATATGGAAATCTAGTTTTTCTAATGAAATAAATCGGGATTTCTTACAAAATGAGACAGTGTTAGTACTGCTGTTTGGATGCACCACCTAGATGCTAACAAAACACATAGATAAAAGGCTTCATGGGAACTATGCAAGAATGCATCGTGATGTTCTGAAACAACCTGAAAGCAACACCCCAAAAAGCAGCAGCTGAATGGCCACTTACCTCCTATCTCACAAACCACCAAGGAAAGATGAACAAGACTTGCTGGGCACTACTGAAGAAGTGAGGAAGAACTCATAGGTGACGTTCTCTTTTGAACTTCATTGTGGGCCGACCAGCAAGGACTTACATACATTCGCTCTGTGTGGACACTCGATGCACTCTATAGGAACCTGCCTGGGGACAGATAGCAAAAGATATTCTGGGAACTCCTTGCTTGATGACGATGATGATAATGATAATATTTATGTGTGTTTGTATGTGCTTGTGTGTGTGTGTGTGTGTGTGTGTGAGTGAGAGAGAGAGAAAGAGAGAGTGTGTGTGTATGTGTATGTAGTTTGGTTTGGTTTGGTTTGGTTGGGTTGGGTTGGTTTGGATTTTATGGTATATCAAACATTGTAGGTTATTTAATGCCAAATCCATTTTTATACATATATATAGTTTTATTCCAAAAAATTCAGTTTAGCATTAGCACAAAGTTTAGTTCTATTTAACCTACAAATATGAACCTATCAGATGCTACCACTCTGGTCGGGGTGGACCTGGGAGCGATGACAATGAAGGCTTACTCCACATTCCCCAAAGCTCCAGCATTACTGGAACTTCATCATCAGATTGTTTAGAATCATTTATCAGGACACTGGTTGAGGGAGTCTTTGCAGAGATGCAGTTTGTGTATTCTACAGCCCCAGGCCAGTGTGTGTGTGTCTACATTCTCTACTTAAAGTGCCCTTGACGGCCTTTGTGCTTTATTTGCAGATTTTTCTCGTATTTGTTTTCTGATATGAAAATCTATAAATCAATCGTTAGTTTTTTTTTCATTCATTGTCTTTCTTTTTTTCTTTTTTAAAGAAATTATTAACAGTGTAATAAAAGAAACGCGCTGACGGGAAAATGTGAGGCCTGATCGTCTTTTATGCTCGGCTTGGGAACAATCTAGATTTTTCATGCAGCTAAAAAGTAATGTGCTGGCTGATATTCTCTGATACTGATATTCTCTCTGTTTGACTTGTATTTAAGGTTGCTAGTTATTTGGAAACCGGTTGCTCCGAAAAAGGCACAATGAGCTTTCTTTTACTGCTATCAAAATTCAAGTCGTGAGAAACAGCTTTAAAAGGGAATGGGATTTTGAAAGCTAATGCAATTATTATTACTTGATCATATTGTTTTAAAGGGGATCACGCTTAATTATTGTATAAAATTAGTTTCCAATTTCAGCTTTCGAAAATGAGATTGGATCCCAGGCAATGTCCTTTTATATTATCTGTGAAACAAATCTCTTTTCCTGTCTCTTTAAATAAAGAGTTCCGATGAACTGCAGATGGTCACCGAGAAATAAAAACGTCAGTGCAAGTGAATAATCAATCGGATTTACTAATATATCAGTAGGGTCAAGCTGAATTGACAGCTCAGAAATCCAGTAGAACATTTACAATACTGAGAGTTGCTGCTACACCAGAAGAAAGAAAAAAAATCGAGAAAGCCAGGTGCGTGGCCAGGGCTGGGCAGAGCCAATAGTAGACCTAGGCCAGATAGGAAAAATACTCCCATTTTAAACAACTTATTATTTTTACTATCAGACAAAACATAAACGATTTATGTATGTTTTGAGTATATATGTGGGCATGTAGTGCGCAAGACATATTACACTTACTCGTTTATTCTATACTAAAATTAAAGTGCTTGAAGTAGGCTCCCTAAAAATTGTTAGTTCAGATCATATGGCCTTACTACCCAGTCACTTTGCTCAGAGGCCTGGTGAAACAGGGTTGTTTTAGAAACTGTACCATATAAAACGGAAAATTTTTCATCATTACATATCTATCACTTAATCAATTAAGACACACACAAACAACAATAACAACCGCATAGGATGGCCGATTTTATTAAAGATTAGCCCAATTCTCATTTAAACTAAGACATGAACTGAAAGAGGGACTTGGCTCCTTGGGGATTTTTTTTTTTATTATAAGGGACTTTATATTGTATGATATATCAGTAGAAATGCATAAAATGGACGCCCTTTTCTTTACTTAGTTCAATAACTATACTACTTGCAGTACCAAAATGGAACTAAAGATCCAATTGTTGAATAATTCTTAAAAAAAAACTCATCTATGTTTATATACTTGTAAAATTTATTGCACTCAAAGGCCACAAACAGGTAGAGCTTAGATAACCGCATTGTCGGCAGAGAGATAAAACCCCTCATACACATTCATAAAAGGTGCCCTGAATATGACACTAACGTTCTTTCGGTGGTGAAGCTTAAGTACTGAGCTACTGTGGGAGTGGAATACCTCTTCCGTGTCTTTACTCCCAGCTCCACTTTGATGCTGTTTGTGCCCCATCTATAATTCAAATAGATCTGTTTGGAATTTTTTAGTATTGGGTAGGAATATTTGAAGCCATAATACCGTATGCAAGTACAAGATTATTAGTATTTTACTTCTTTGAGAGTTTTATGCCAGCGTTTGCTGATGGTTTTTCGCTAGAGCTTGATCAACTGCAAGTCTCCACAATTCTCCAGGACTCTTCTCAATATTCAAGCCGATCCAAATAATGCCGTAGCCTGGATGGCCTCCACTTGTCCTTTCCAATTCTTCCAGTCCTTTTTCTAAATCTTTGGGTATTGTTCCAAGCGCACCAATTACAGTTGGTATCACCGTCGACTTCTTCTTCTTCTTCTTCTTCTTCTTCTTCTTCTTCTTCTTCTTCTTCTTCTTCTACCATCTGTCCAAGTGGGTAGAGTGTTCGCCAATGGTCTGGGAGACCTGGGTTCAATCCCAAGTTGCGTCATACCAAAGACTTTAAAAATGGTACTTGATACCTCCTTGCTTAACACTCAGCGATATAAGCTACATATCAAGGGTAAAGTGGAGCAATCTAGGGAAAGAAGTAGCGCCTTCTCCTAAACCTCGGTGTATTAGCTATTGAAAAGGAGTCTTCCGGTCGCCCTCGACTCCGGTCGCCCGCTTTACTTTATTATTATTATTATTATTATTATTATTATTATTATTATTATTATTATTATTATTATAGGAAAAGTTGCTAAAAACTAAATGATAGCTTGCAAATTAATATCAGACAGGAATACTTGAAACCATTTAATTTACTACAAGTTATTTTTAGAAAAATCGGTACTTGAAGCTGCAATTGTTAATGAATTATCATTATTATAATTAAATGCTTGTGGGCAGATCATTTGTATTAGAAAAGAATATTTGACACTATATAACTCTAAAAGAACATGTGGATATTATTATAGACAAAAATATGATTAAAAAATTCAAATGGAAGTTGGAAAATATAAATAGTTAGGATTATAACCGAACATATGAATCAAATTTCGGCATCAAATAACACATAAGGAATTGATATGCCCTTAAATGAAAAAGAAAAATGTAATAAGATACCGCATAATGCGATAACAACAGATATTTCACAGTCACCCCACGAAGGTAGGATAAAACATGTGGGCAAGTTAAACACGTGTGTATATGATGATGGAGACAAACTTTGGTCAATTTCTTTGGCCTTCCCCATTAAAAGGCTCCACAGGTATTCGAGGGTGACCTGCATCACTTTCTTTTAAGCTCTATATGGAGGTACTCTGTGATGTGAATCGAAACTGAGCAATGTATTTTTATCCCTGTTCATGGATAACCAAAGCACAAGTGGTCTCTTTGTTTAATGGTATATCGACCTTCGTGGGTTACTTAATGCCAATTTAAACCTTGAGGAAAAGCAGAAAGGGTACTATTTAACCCATTGCAGGGCCGATAAAGTGATTCATATATTTTTTAAAGGTATTAGTCCGAAAGTGAAAATAATAGCACAAATGGAGTTCAAACTGGCTAAAATGTTACCATGCAACACATTCTCATTGGGTGCCCCATTCATGCGGCCTTGTGCTACATCTAAGCAAAAAGCTTAGTAAATTAATACCATGCAACACATTAGTCACGATGCCATTTAGACCCCCCCACACACACAAGTGACAGTACTATTTAGTCAAATCGATTTTTTTTCAAACACAATTCAGTGAAAATATTACAGTTAAAAGGAAAAAATATTATGACTGATAGGTGATATCAATTTCTCGCCTTTAAAATACAGGATGCACTTGTTACTGAAAACACTCATTTAGTAAATCTTACATGCAAAACAACCTATCGTAATATTACGTGGCATGCTCAAAATTCTAACATTGTTATCTCTCTTTCATAAATTTTGAGACCTTTGATATGGCAGCTCAGTAAATAAAAAAAGTGCTCTGTTTTCGTGTCAGTCGTCGCTTCCACTCTCTCCATAGCTCAGTACTTAAACTTCACCACCGAAAGAAGGTTAGTGACATATTCAGGGCACCTTTTATGAATGTGTGTGAGGGATTTTATCTCTCTGCCGACGATGCGGTTATCTAAGCCCTACATGGAAAGATCTTCATCTAGAACCCAAAGGTAAACAGGAAGATAAGTGGCTTGACACGGACTCCAACAGAGGTAGATATAGTGATGCACATCAACTTTACATCGTCTGTGATGTCCCTGAGAGTTGTTAGCAACGGTAGCTGTAACATGCCTCACCAATTCTTCCGGCAGATTCTCGGCGTTAGTACAGCCACTACCCACTGGGGTTAAGATCTAGATTTTAAAGGGATGGATCAAAGAGGGACCGTACGTATTTCAGTGGGACTCTGGTACCAAAATTATGGTCTAAATGAGCTCGGACTGGTTAACCGAGAATTTTCACAATTATGCCTCTCGAACATGGCCTAGCACCCCCGATTTAATGCTATTGTTGGACCCACCAGAAAGTCTACAATAGCTAGCACCGATTAAAGTACTTGATAGCCTTTATGAACAAGAATCCCTTGATCCGAGAAGGAAATCTCTTCCGAGGTTATGCCCAACTAGTTGGGGTTAGAATACGTTGATTGTATCCTTTGTAGAGGAGTAAGACTTTCAGGGGACGCTCTCATGCAACACTAAACGGCATCTGCTGATAGTGAGGTTCCAGTTCAAAAGATCTGGGGAGTGTGGAGTACTCCTTCATTGTAATTACTCCCAGGTTCAGTCTGGCCTAATGATCTAAAGGCCCGGGAGACTGGGGTTCAATCCTAGGTCGAATCATACCAAAGACTCAAAAAATGGTAATTATTGCAACCTTGCTTAGCACTAAACATTATAAGGTACGGATCAAGGGTAAAGTGGATCAATCCTGGGAAAGGAGTAGCGCCCCCTACACATTAGTGTAGAAACTAACAAAAGGGAGCCTTCGGGTCATCCTCGACTACGGTCGCCGACTTTACAGCTTTACTTATTGTCCTATCTATATATCAGATATTGCAGAATATAACGATTGCTTCTCTGCAGAAGGGTAAGATTTCCCCGAACGGCTGTTCTGGATATGATAGAGGGGTTAGACTCTCCCGAACAGCTGTCCTGGATATGCTGGAGGTTTGGG
>OY757906.1:77071432-77261432 GCA_963585895.1 Sepioteuthis lessoniana | reverse complement strand
GTTTTTATTGTCCTCACTACGTGCTGTTTCACGATGTCGTTGGACTAACAAAATTAGTGTCCTGCAAAAAATAAAATATAAAAATAAATAAATAAATTATAGAAAAAAAAAGAGTGAAAGGAAATTTGAGAGACAATTAATTGAAATAATTCTATGTAAGTTTTCGAGGAGTCAAACAAGACCTTTCTTGTGCTACTGCTTCGAACATGATGACTATATCGTCTTAAGAAGGATAATATCCTCACCCCCCAAAAAGGGTGTTCTATGTATGACTCTAAATTGCATCTTCGGTGAGCACCCAGTTCTGAAGCTTGGGAGTGTGGAGTACTCCTTCATTGTCATTACTGATGGTCCCGTCGGCAGGAGCGGCAGCATATATCGACTGCATCTCTGCAGAGGAGTAAGACTCCCTGCAATGAGCGTCCTCTGATGAATAGGCTCCAGTAATGATGGAACTTTAGGAAATGCGGGGAACCCCTTCATTGCCATCATTCCCAAGTTCACTCTGGCCTGGAGTAGTAGCATCTGATAGGACCCTATATATGGGTCAAATAGAACAAGACCGTGTATTTACGCTAGACAGAATTGTTAAAAATAAAACTTTTTGATCATTTAACTGTGTGTGAACAAATGACTGATGTGCAGTTGAATTGTTAGTGATACATTGCAATACTTGAAAACATTAAAATGAGTGAAAACAAATGATTAATAGAAAACTGAATTATTCGTATTAAATAGAAATGAGTGAAACTTTATGAAAAAAATGAGTTCGGGCTCGTTTAAAAACGTTATCTCCAAAACGTGTTTAGAAATCATATATTTACTATATATTTATATAAAAGATTTGACATTAAATAATCAACAATGGTTGATATGCCATAAAACCAAACCAAACCAAACCAAACCAAGCCATTACCCACTGGACCACTCTGATCCAGGATGGTAGTACTTGTTAGGGTCCTGTCTGTGGGGCCAAATAAATAGAACTATGTTCGATTAATTTGTATTAATAATAATTACATAAAGCTATCACGTTTTCATAGAGCGGACACTGGATGCAGATTGGACAACTGGTTGGGAGCGATTAATAATAGATGTGGATGGAGAGAGAGAGAGAGAGAGAGAGAGAGAGAGAGAGTCGGGGAAATCTGTACTGTCAGCAAATGATGATAAAAGCTATCATTATTTATTAAGGATTAATATTATTTCGTTTCGTGTTTTTTTTAGTGGAATATTAATCTTCGGGGTTTATTTCATGCCAAAGCTATCCATGTAAAATAACTGTACTCGTACTATTTAACCCGTATCTGAGCGGCAAGAGGGTTTACACCTTTCACTTTGGTATGAGTCTAAAAGTAAACGCTAAACAAATGACTATTTGATAGAAATAATTTCTTGAAATCGTATGATTGAGCAGACATTATTTGTATTAGATCGGAATACCTGGTATCATATAACTATGATAAAAAAAATCTCTTCTGTAAAATGTAAATATAAATGTTTTCTAAAACTCTTGGCATAAAATAACCCTTGACGGGTTGACATGACAATCAATAAAAAAAAACATTAATAATATTACTTATCTTAACGATTAGTCATTAATGCAACCTTCGAAGTAACCATCTTCAGTATGGCTAAAGTGTTGGACAGTGACCTTGAAGTAAATAAGTCCAAGCTCCAGCCGTGCTATAACGTTTACTCTCGGACTAATACTAGTAAGTAAAGTAAAGTTGGCGACCTTAGTTGAGGGTGACCTGAAGATTCCCTTTTCATGGGTGACCTGAAGACTGACCTGAGGGTGACCTGAAGACTCCCTTTTCATGGGTGACCTGAAGACTGACCTGAGGGTGACCTGAAGACACCCTTTTCATGGGTGACCTGAAGACTGACCTGAGGGTGACCTGAAGACCGACCTGAGGGTGATCTGAAGACACCCTTTTCGCGGGTGACCTGAAGACTGACCTGAGGGTGACCTGAAGACTGACCTGAGGGTGACCTGAAGACTCCCTTTTCATGGGTGACCTGAAGACTGACCTGAGGGTGACCTGAAGACACCCTTTTCATGGGTGACCTGAAGACACCCTTTTCATGGGTGACCTGAAGACTGACCTGAGGGTGACCTGAAGACCGACCTGAGGGTGACCTGAATACACCCTTTTCGCGGGTGACCTGAAGACTGACCTGAGGGTGACCTGAAGACTGACCTGAGGGTGACCTGAAGACTCCCTTTTCATGGGTGACCTGAAGACTGACCGAGGTGTCGGAGAGGGTGCTACTCCATTCCCTGGATTGCTTCACTTTACATTTGATCCTTACATTATAATGCTGAGTGTTATGCAAGGTGGCATCAAATATCATTTTTTGAGTCTTTGGTAAATAAGGGCTACTACGCAAATGGGTGTATTCAGTCGTATGTGTATTTTTTCTTATTTGTCATTTTGCTTGAGTGGTAATTGGATATTTTTACTCTCCAATAAAGGTAGAGAGTCCTCGTAACGTAGTGGTTTGCACGTGTGACTGTGAAATTTTAGTAAAAAAAACTACAGTCACGATGTCACGTTGACTTTCGGATTAATACATTTGGGAAATGTATACACCCCAAAGCTCCAACCTCACTGGAACCTCATCATCTGATTGTTTAGTGTCATATCCAGCACACTCGTTGAGGGGGGTCTTATCCCTCTACAAAGAAGCGGTTGGTGTATTCTACAGCTCCAACCGACTGGGCAATATTATTTTTGATTTTCATATTGTCATTACTCTTCATGAAGTATTTGCGTTATAATTTTTTTTTCGTTTGTTTATACCTTATGCGTCACTTTCAAAATCTGATATAACAAATATTTTTCTAATAAACTTCTTGATAGACAACATTTTTTCTAGTGTTTTAACCCTTTCACTACGATCAGAGTATGACAAAAGGTCAATTTTAAGCAGAGTAAGGCTGGCTCAAATTCCGAGTTTTCCTTCTTCACTGGTTGCCTTAAAATTGTTGGTGACCATAGAAGATGGAGACCCCAAGGTTCTCTCTTCAATAGCTACTATATCGATGTGTAAGGGAAGAGCTTTACTCCTTTCTCTGGCTTGCTTTGCATTATCCTTGATAGTACCTTATGATGCTGAGTGTTCAGCGAGGAGGTATATGTACCATTTTGGGGGGTCTTTCGGATTGAACCCCGGTCTCCCAGGTCACTGGCGAACACCCTACCCACAAGGTCAATAGTTACCTTACCGAGGCTAAATAATTCAATCTGCAATATAATAAATGGGGAAAGAATAGATGGATGCATGCCTTTCCGAAGAGAATTAATGCAAACTGAAATGAAAACGGTCTTGTCCAGATTTTGAACTCAGTTCTTCGATTTCATTCCCTAACCGTTACGCGAAACGTGGTAATTTGATATTTTTACTCTCCATAAAAGATAGAGAGTCCCCGTGGTTTGCACGTTTGCACGTTGAACTGTGAAATTTTAGTAAGTGAACTCCAGTCACAACGTCACGTTGACTTTCGGATTAATACCTTTGGGAAATGTATACACCCCATATTCCTCCAGCTATGGGTTAAATAGCACCTCTACTATCCTTCTACTAGGATGGCTTTGGCATTAAATAAGCCACGGAGATTGATATGCATTAAAACGAAGAAACCAAACATTTCAATATCAATCTCATTTTAGATTTATTCCCAGAATGAAGCTATTTTCTTTTATAAGAATTTCAATTTAATAGACTCGATATAAGTTGTAATAAGTATGTAATTTTGGCGACCGGTGTCGTGGACGACCCGAAAGTGTTTTGCCCAGTCAGCTGGGGCTGTAGAATACACTGACTGCATCTCTGCAGAGGGGTAAGACCCCCCCCCAACGAGTGTCCTGGATATGACACTAAACAATCTGATGGTGAAGTTTCAGCAGTGCTGGAACTTTGGGGAATGTGGAGTACCCCTTCATTGCCATCGCTCCCAGGTCCACACTAGCCCGGAGTGATATCACCTGATAGGGCCATATCTATGGGTTTAATAGAACTAACAGCATACTTATGTTAAAATGAATTGAGTAAACTGAATAGCTTGAAATAGAAATGTTTTTGACAATTAAACCGTACTTACACTTAAACTGCGTACTTATGCTTAACTGAATTATTTCAAATAGAACAGTTTTTTAACATTAAAATTGTATTTACACTTAACTGAATTATTACATATAACTCCTTGAATAGTTTGAAATGAAAATTTTTTGACAATTAAACTATGCTAAACTGAACTGTTTTTAATAAAACAGATTATTCAAATAAAAATGGATTTGGCGTTAAATAACCGACAAAGGTTGATATGCCATAAAACCAAACAAACAAACCAACCAAACCAAAAGTGTTCTTTTCAATTGCTACTACATCGAAGTGTGGAGAAAAGCGCGACTCCTTTCTATAGACTGCTCCACTTTACCTTTGATACGAACTTTATAATGTTGCGTGTTAAGCACGGAGGCAACATGTACCGTTTGTGAATCTTTGGTATGACTCGACCAGGGATCGAAACCTAATTTCCCAATCCATTAGCAAACATTCTACTCAATAGACCAATGGGTCGGTTTTGTAATAGTAATATTAACTAGAAATAAAAAAAAGAAAGTTGACGACTTTAGTCGAGGGTGACCCGAAGGTTCACTTTTCAAAAGCTACGTCACCAAGGTGTAGGGTGGGGCGTAACTCCATCCGCTGGATTGCTCCACTTTATCAATACCTTATAATGCTGAGTGTTAAGCAAAGCAGAAACAAGTACCATTTTTTGAGTCTTTGGTATGACTCAAACTGAGATGGAACCGTGGTCTCCAGGACCATAGGCGAACACTCTACTCGTTAGGCCAATGGCCCGGTAACTCGCTGAACTTACACATATAATATCTGAATTCTAATGTGGTTATTGATATTCATAAATGTTTTCCGTTAAAATCTTTCGTTTATCTGTACTTAACCCATTCAAGTTCTTATTTCACAAATATTTTCATCGTGAAAGAACATGTAGACAGGTAACATTAGGTAACATTTGTGTCTTCGTGGTGTAATAGTTAAAGCGGTGGACTGCGGAATTGTAGTAAGCGAGTCCGAACTTCTATTACGTTCATTTTCGAACAAATACGCTTGTGAAAGGTATGGGTAAAATAGTATCAATGCTATTTTACTAGAAGGATGACTTTGGCTTTAAATAATCCACATAGGTTGATATGCCATTAAACCTAGAAACGTAAACATTGCTAATGGGGGACGTGTTCTTTAATATTTTTGCAACCTCTGAGGATTTCTAACTCTGCCTACAACATAGAACTGCCCATGACTCCATAGAAGTGCCTATGCACGAAGTAACTAGTTACGTAAACGGAAAAGTTTATTCCAATAATCTGCAGTCACAGAAAAACAGGCTAGCTAGAAACTTTTTTGCTGCTTAAAAAAAGAAACAGTTTGTCACTTGCAGCGATAGGAATATATTGTATAAACCTTTTACTGCCAGGTGAACAGTAAGATATAGAAAAAGGGTGAGACAGATCCTATCTAAAAAAAACAAAAAAAAAAAAAATGATAATAATCTTAACCAGATTTTTTGATATAGTATAAATCTTTCTAGTGATCATTCTATCGATTCGGAAAAGTTTTCTTTGAATTCAATCTAAAGTAATAGACCCTTCGTTGTACGAACTGACGAACATTTAGCAAAGCATAAGCTTATTGATAGTTTCGGCTGGCTTTGTTTCTTTGATTAATGTCATATCAATCTTCGGTTATTTCATGCCGAATTCATCTTTCTAGAAGGAAAGTTGTTGTACTATTTATTTCATTACTAGCAGATAAGAGATAGTCATACTTTTTCTTAGGTTTGGTTTGGTTTATTTTGGTTTGGTTTAGTTTGGTTTTATGCCACATCAACTATTGGAAGTTATTTAATGCCAAATCCATTTTTATTCATAAAAACAGTTCTATTTCAAACAATTCAGCTTAGTATAAGTAGAATTTTTCCTTACACCATGCTAAATGTCAAAACACTTCTATTTCTAACAATTCAGTTCAGCGTAAGTACAGCTTTTTCTTAGAGAATTCGTCCGAAAGTGAACAGAATTGCACGACTAGAGTTCGAAATCACAAACAACAATTTCACAGTCCAGTACATAAACAGGGATTATCTTCACTTGAAACGATCGAAACCATAAAATCGCGTTCAAATTAGTATTAAAATAGAAATATTTGACATCATATAACCGAAAATTATGTTTCTAAGATAGGAATACTTGAAATATGTCATCGTTATTTTTTGCTTCTTTAATGGCATATCAACTTTCGTGATAATGCCAAACAATCTTGGTTGAAGGACCGTAGTACTACAATTCAACCAATAGCTGCCTCAAAATGAAGGCACGGCTAAGTTGCGATAAGAAAATAAAATAAATAAAAAATGAATGAAAATACTCGTCAAAATTAATAGTAATTATTGGAAGGAATTAAAATATGTGATAATTTCCGTATTATTGGGAATTTACGCCATGACCTACAGTACAGAAAATACGATATTTTTTATGTAACACTATATTTCGGAAACAATGTTTTTAATATTATCTCAAAACTTTCTAAATAAATAGTTGAACATGAATCATCATCATGTCGCACTGCCAGCACGAATCTCTCTGACCCTCTCTCGCCACCCGTCCACTGCTCCCAGTAGGTCTTCAAGGCTTCATCCTGTATCAGCACAGAGCTGTTATATATAGGTTCTAGCTAGTCATTCTGCCTCTGCTCGTCCATGTGAAGGAGTCTACCGCTTATGAGTTCGTCTTTACTTCAACAGCAGCGTCCCGCATGTCTGGTTCGTCTAACTTGGATAGTTTTCGTGATAGGTGGTTGATGGCCGTATAGCTGCTGTTTCGTGGGGTGTTGCCTCCACGACATGTTCAGTATTGCTCACAGCATTCTTGTGTAATTGCCGTCAAGCTTTTTTTCCATACTTTAAGTTAGCGTCCATGTAGTGCATCCATATAGCAGTATCGACACGACCGCTGCTTGGAAAAAACTGCGTTTTATTTTATCGGTTAGGTCTGACTTCTATATGACCGATAGCCTATCGATAGCAGACCATGCCTTTGCAAGTCACGTGTTGATGTCTTTCTCGTTTGATGAGACACTGCTTCCTAGGTAGGTGATCTTGTCCTCTAGTTTCAGAGAACTACCATTTAATGTGGAGATGACGCCGCTTTGATTAAAGAACATGTATTCCGTCTTGTTTGAGTTGACATGGATGTCTATGACAGCAGCTGCTCGTTTTAGACTATGTAGCAAGGATTCGGCTTGGGAGGGTGTGCAGCAGGGTTTATTCTGGCCAAAGAAAGCCTAGTGTGGAGAGGTCTACAAACACGGGGGTGGATGCTTTACACATTATGCAGTCATTTGTCTTGTTTTCTTCTTACGAATCACACAAGTATTATGTCAATAAAATTACATTCGATACAAGTTAGGGTTATGTTTCGCCATTTATTGCTTTTTGATCAAAGTGCGTTGATGTACCTGGAATGTTTAAATATAACATTTTCCTGGATGAATATTTTGCATATCTATGCAGTTAAAAGTTGCATATCGATATCCTTTTATTCACGGACTGCTTTTTCTTCAATATCTTAATACTTGTAAAGACCAAGAAAGAGTGAGAGACCCTTGTGAAAGATTAGTATTAACTGTTTTTCGGAGCGATTTTCATGAGAGTTGAAAAAACTGTTCAATACAAAATTCATCACTAAATTATTTGCCGGTACAAAAAACATAATAATTACAAATAAACAAAAATTAATGCTTATACATTAAAATAGATAATTGTAGATTAAAATAAGGTTACTGACTTATTGAAGACATATCTTTTCTTTTTTGCATAAAGCCACATTAAGGTCCGTCGGTTATTTAATGCTAAAGCCATCCTTGTGGAACAACAATGGCAGAACTATGTAACCCATAGCTGATGGGTAAGTAGTTTTATAGCTTTCCCGGGAGTATTAGTCTGAAAGCATGCTCAGTAGGACGACTGGAGTTCGAACTCGTTTACTACGATGTTACAGTCCAATATGTTAGCATGAGACATGACGGAGACAGCCGTATACTAATTGATATATCTACGAATCGGAATCAATCTAACTTAAATAGTATTTGGATAAGTCTTTATGTGGCATTTAATGAATATATGAGTCTTAATAATAAAGCTAATGTCACAATATCATTGTATTTTGACGATTGAGTGATTGACTGATTTCAGCGGGATTTCAATCTGTTTTGGCTTTTTATTGCTGTCTGTTAGAGACCTACGAATATACGTGTAGTCGTTTAAGCATGTTTGCATATGGTTATATGATATCAAGTATTCCTATCTTATACTAATATTCTATACACAATTATATGGTTCCGAGTAACTATTTGAATGCAATAATAATAATTTGTTGGCAAACAGTTATATGGTTTCAAATAACTAATAATAATGATCCTTGAAAAACAATTATAGCTCCAGTTAATTATAGAATAGAAAAGACACGGTGGGCATTGCTGGTGAAGAAAGAACGAATTCATGCGTAACTTTTTTCCACTGGACATCAACCCATACACACGTCAGTGATGGTTGACCAGCAAAACATTCCTTTCATCAACTCTGTACAGACTCTAGATGCTGTTTAGAAGACTTATCAAGACTTATAGGGACGGATGGTAAGAGAGAGAGAGACACACAGAGAGAGACACAGAGACAGAGAGAGAGAGAGGGAGAGAGAGAGAGAGTCAAGAGAACCTGTGCAGTCAATTGATGATTATGATAACAAAGATCAAAATGGGGATTTTTGAACAAACCCAAAACGCGAGTCTTTAAATTTCACAAAAAAATCAAATTGGACGCTTTTGCATGACGATTTTTGAAAATATATGCTCTATCTTAAGTAGTGTACTTAATTTGAATTAACAGAAAAACCTGAAAGCTGCTATCAAGTGGTTCTATGATATATCAAACAAACGTGTGTTTTCATTAAGTTTAATATTTAAAAATTATTCTTCCATAACTGAAGGTCTATAAAAGAAAAGCTCAACAATTTGTGGATATTTATGACGAACAATTGAAAATGATGAAAGATTGTCTAAGTCTTTTATATTCTATGATAATGCAATATGGACTGAAAATGTACTGAGAATTTGAGGAGTTTTTACGGAGTTGAAACTCGTGTTTTCTAACCGTAAAAATGGCTTATAAATCGGACCAAGAATATACCTGTCTTTACTGTGTTAAGGGATTAATACGTTTAAAAGATATGATAATAGATAAGTTGATTGTAAGTAAGTAAAGTTGGCGACCATATTCGAGGGTAACCCGAAGGCTCCCTTTTCGATAGCTACTACACCAAGGTGTACGGGAGGGCGCTACTCCTTCCCTGGATTGCTCAACTTTACCCTTGATCCGTACCTTATAATGCTGAGTCTTTGGTATGACTCGACCTGGGATTGAACCCAGGTCTCCCGGGCCATTGGCGAACACTCTAACCGCTAGGCCAATGTCCGGTATAAGTTGATTGTACCATTTAATAAAAATCTTCAGGAACTGTGGCTTCTATTTAGAAATAATTTGTAATTTAAAAACGGCTAACTTCGTAAATGTTACGTTCAAACTAAACAATGATACATAGCAACCATATTGAACCTTCTGACTACACACTGGTATATATAAACATTGTATTGGATCACTTTCCTACGATCACAAAATACATTCTCAAGTCTAAAGTATACAGGCTGGCCACTAATTCCAGCAACGCAAATAGTCGAAATAGAAAAGGAAAAATCTCTAAAAAATAGCTAGCCGAGTCGGCTGAGGCTGTAGAATACACCGACTGCATCTCTGCACTGGGATAAGATTCCCCCAACGAGTGTCCTGATATGAAATTAAATCAGTCTTGGAAATTTAGTATTTGTGGAGTAACCCTTCATTACTATTGCTCCCAGTTCCACTGAGACTCGGGGTCGTAGTACCAGATAGGGTCCTATCTATGAGTCAAGTAGAACAAACTGTGTGCAAACAAATGACTAATGATAAATTATGACTATTATAAAGCTATACTTGAAACCATTTAACTGTGTGGAAAAGAGAGCTTAGGCTCGTTTAAGAATGTTTTCTACAAAGTGTTTAGAAATCATATATATAATAATATATATGTATAAAGAGGATTTGGCATTAAATAAGCAACAATGGATATTATGGCATAAAACTTAACCAAACCACATATAAGAAATAGACATTTAATTAATTGACTTTTATCAAATCAATAATAACGCCAAGTTTAAACGCACTAGAAATAGATAGAAATAGTTCAACAATTACAAGTGTGCAGAGAATAAGTTTCCCATTTGATAAAAAACACTTAGAAAAATCTGCATCACTTAGCAAAGTGTTTAATAAGAACAATTGGAAAAAAAAAGAATTGTTGCTGGGACAATATTAAGAAAAATATAAGCAAATACAATTTTAAAAAATTAATGAACTGCATAACAGGAACACCAGATACAACTGCAGGAGTAGAGTAAGATTGTCCTTTAAATGTTCATTGACTGATTAATAATCATATATATAACATTACCTTTGGAAAAGAAGTTGCTTATAATAATAATAATAATAATAATAATAATAATAATAATAATAATAATAAGAAGAAGAAGAAGAAGAAGAAGAAGAAGAAGAAGAATGTTGCAAGAGGAAAATCGAGAGAAACAGGTAATGAACTGTACCTTGGTCTGCGCATCCTCAACAGGAGAAAAGGGAGGCGAAAAATGTAGCAATGGCGTAGATTGACTGAAAAAATACTTGTAATGTGATCTCGAAATCTTAGATTGTAGATTTTAAGAAACATGGAGCATGTCCAAAAGAAATTGGTTTATTTACCGTGAAATTTAAACAAAAAGAAACAAGTAAAAATCCTCATAATGTGCGAATTCTATTATTTTTGTTAGGAGTTTGTAAAATAGAGAACAGCTTATGAGTGAAGCATTTCCGAGAGAAACTTGGTTGATCGTATCATTAAAAAATTATTTTCTAACACAGGATTACATGGATATTTATTTCTTAACTAAAGATATTTTTTTCTGGTTTGTACGCTGTTGAACATCTTAAAAATCGACAATTGATGGCAGAAGCGTGGGAAAATGTGAAAGTATTAATGGAGAATCCTTCATGTTTTGTTTCTCAGTATGTACAGATGATAGCGATGTGTATGTCTCTGTTGCCGGTGTTCTTCTCTTCTCAATACCTCCTATTCATAAATTCTCTTTTTCTACTTTATGGTTATCATCGATTTTACTTATGCACAAATGTATAGAATGTGGAAAATGAAAACATTTTTACAATCAAATGTAGTAATCTTGTATTTGCGACTTATACAATAGGTTATTTGATCAACAGTCAAAACACGCTCAAGGTGCCTGTTCTTGTCTGATCGATGAACATAAGCAGTGATGAACCATTTCATTACTCAAATAGGTGACCACTAAACGTTAAAAACAACCTATGTATGGTAAATGATTATGTATCAGTTTTTATGGAATATAATAGTTAATTCTAAATCAAATTTGCATTTAAAATCGGCCATGGCTTTTCAAACAGTCTAATATTTATTACAGAACGATAACTTTGATCGGAGCTAAGAATACCCAAACTGTATCCCCTTCAAAGAGGTAAGTATGAATATTGGCTCATCTGGAGATCGTTAACGGAAAGCCGTGAGTTTATATATATATATATATATATATATACGTGGTGCATTAAATAAGCTTCCAGATTTTTTTTTTTGGTACAGTCATTTAAAATTGTCCTAGACTCTTGAAAATTCAGTATGTCATTGCTATACATCTAATGATATGACTGACTAAATTTTTATGATTTCAGGTTCAAATGAACAGCTACAGTAGCAATTGGAAAACACCCTAGTAAAGCCTGATTGTCACATTAGGTTATTTGACCAACAGTCTGTTTTTGTCTGATCGATGAACTTAAGCAGCGGTGAGCCATTTCAGTACTTAAATAGGTGTTAGAAAATGTACAAGGTATCCGACAAAGTCATTAGATTCACCGCAGAAGCCATGAAAAAATGGTAAGTGGAATTGACAGCAGAAAGAAAAACTTTTGCAAAGTTGAAAATCCATAGAAGAATCTTCCAGGGAGTTGCCCATTCTCCAATTGTTATTTGTTATAGCAACATTGTCACTCAATTGCATGCTTACAAAATGCACTGAGAGCTGCAATGCTTTAAAATCATTGGAAAATATTTAACAACTTTTGTACATGGACGACATCAAGCTGTTTGCAAAAAATGAAAAAGAATTGAAGATTCTGATACAGAGAATAAGAATTTACAAGCAGGACAAAGGAATAAAATTCGGTATAGAAAGTTGCGCCATGCTCATAATGAAAAGCGGAAAAAAGACCAAAAACGAAAGGAAAACAATTGCTAAATCAAGAAAGAATCAGAACGCTTAGAGAAAAAAAGAACTTACAATACATGGGAATATTGGAAGCGGACACCACCAAAAAAGCAGATATCAAAGACAAAACTACTATAAGAGTACCTCAGAAGTACCAGAAAACATCTCAAAACCAAGCCATCCAGCAGAAATTTCCTCAAAGGAATAAAAACCTGGGCAGTACTCCTAGTAAGATACTTTAGACCATTCTTGAAATGGACAGGGGGATAAGTCAAATTGACCAGAGGACAAGAAAGTTGATGACGATGCGGAGGGCCTAATATCGAAGAGATGACATAGACAGACTAAATATGTCAAGAAAATAAGTAGGGTGAGGACTCGCCAGCTATGAAGAATCAAAGGATACGTCTATACGAGGACTCAAAGACTATGTTAAAAAAGCAAAGAAAAGATTAATTACAGCGGTCAATAACAGCACAGACAAATTAGGGACAAAGAGGACAAAAATAACTTAGAGATAGAAATCGTAACAAAAGCAACAGTATTGCTATTTCAAGCGACAAACTTGATAAAGCGAAAATAAAGTTGAAAATTCTATAATGATAATACTAATAATAAGGATGAAAGGATATAAATTGGTACTAAATGGAAATTTAAAAAAAGGACTGTATTAATGAAAAATATTCAGGCAAGGACTGCCAGGTATCTTGTTAATATGTTTATCAGTCCAAACCCTGATCATACTCAGGGCACTCTCTTGTGCGGTGACAATTTATAGGTAAAACGTTTTTTCAATATTTGTTTCCAGGTCTTTGTATTATATATATGACATGTAACTATCTGTTGGCAAACATCCAAAATGCGCTAATAGTACTTTATATACATATATACGCTGGCCTCCCAGGGGTTGTGCACTCTGGTGAAGGAATTAACGGCTGCCATTCCCGTAATGCAAAGCTCTTCTAATAAATCGAGCACTCTTATATCCGGTAAGGCAGAATGTAAACAAACAAAAGCTATTACATAATGTCTTATAATTCCCGAGCTAAAGTATGTTAACTATTGGCTTAGTGGTATGATATTAAGTCTAACGTAAAGTAGGGCGGGTTTCGATCCCAGTTTCATGCGTCCTACGTGTCTAGCCACACAGAAGAGTTGTGATACAATGAAACAGTTTGTCTGTGGATGATAATATATATATATACGGTTACGTTCATGTAACCAATTAGATATATTAAGGAACACTTTAAGAATAATACAAGCCTACACACACACACAAACATATATATATATATATGCAAAACGGAGACAAAATGCAAATTAGAAAAGTTGTATAAAGTGTGATCAAAGCTACATTAGAAAAGTGGGTTTTTTAAGCTACAATCTTAAAATTATATTCCCGTTGAGTCCGTTGTCAGATTTTCATTTAAAACTCATAATCGCCAGACAAAAATACGAGAAAAAATGACTTGCCAAACATAATATGAGGTAGGAGAATTTTCACATGGTATCATGTATATGAATTGCCCCCCTCCCACACACCCACACACACATACAAACACACATACACATGAATACAGTTGTTATATAAATATGACTGTATATGAACTCTGAATGATGAACAAACTCAAGTAGATAGATTGATTAAGAGAGAGAGAGAGAGAGAGAAAGAGATGAAGTCACTACAAAAAAGTAATGCTTACGTTTTCTGATGATCGGAAATCGCATTGTTGAATCTGTTTCTTACAGAACCCTTCTTCATAATATATAAATCATCTGGATAGTTCATTAGTTATTGAAAAGGTTAGGTGAGGTTTTTTGGTTGAATAGCATATCAACTCTTGATGATCATTTACTTCCAAATCATTGGCAGCAGCACCCCACAAGACACCAACTGTACGGCCACCTGCCCCCTATCACGAAAACTATTCAAGTTAGACGAACCAGACATGCAGGACACTGCTGGAGAAGCAGAGATGAACTCATAAGAGATGTACTCTTATGGATCCCCACACATGGCCGCGCAAAAGCATGATGACCAGCTCGAACGTACATTCAGCAGCTATGTGAGGATACAGGCTGTTGTCCTGAAGACCTACCTAGGGCGATGAACGATAGGGAGGAGTGGCGAGAGAGGGTCAGGGATATCCGTGCTACCAGCGCGATATGATGATGATGATGATGATATATATATATATCTGTGTGTGTGTGTGTGTGTGTGTGTGTGTGTGTGTGTGTGTGTGTGTGTGTGTGTGTTGGTTTTTGGGTTTATGGCATATCAACCTTTGTAGGTTATTTGATACCAAATCCATTTTTTTTACAAATACTCAGTTCATTTTCAAACAAATCAGTTTAGCATGAGTACCCAGTTTAAATATCAAAAACATTTCTATTTCAAGCTATTCAGTTTAGTCAAACAATTCTAATTCAAACAATTCAGTTTAGCGTTAGTACAGTTTCTACGTCAAAAACAGTTCTCGTAAATACAATTTCAGTGTCAAAAACAGTTTTATTTCAAACAATTCAGTTTAGCATAAGTATGCAGTTTATATATCCAAGCCATTCTACTTTAAATAATTCAGTTTAGCATAAATATGCAGTTTAAATGCAAGAACAGTAAACTCTCGAAACCAGGGTTGAGTTCTATTTGTCCCATCGATAGGACCCTTATCAGGTACTACCACTCCAGGCCAGAGTGGAGCGATGATAATAAAGGGTACTCTGCATTCGCCAAACTCCAGCATTACTGGAACCTCACCATCAGATTGCTTAGTGTCATAATCAGGACACTTGTAGCGGGGGAGGGGGGCTTACCCCTCTGCAGAGAAGCAGTTGGTGTATTCTACTGCCCCAGTAGACTGGACAGTATGCGTGTGTGTGCGTATGAGTGTATGTATATATAAATACGTATATAAAATGCCCCAATATATATATATATATATATATATATATATATATATATATTGGCATTTTCTCTTTTAGTCATGTTTGAATAAATAGGACAGACACTTCGCTTGTTCCTATTTTCTCTTTGATCCGTTCAAGTCTTCATATAAGTCGTTTGACATCTGGATGAAATGAATTCAGGAAAGTGCCGTATTTTACAAGCATTTTCGTCCACAGCTAAAGCTAACGAATAATAAAAGACAAATGGAAATTATTAGAATTAAATAGAATCACTTGACCCCATATGACTGAAACTTTTGTTATTAAGTGTAGTTACTTGAAACTCTAATTATTTATTAAGAATTAATATCATTTACTTAAAACCATTTATCTGAGTGCAAAAAATGACTATTATTAAGAAGGAATATTTACTTGCAGCCTTTCAATTCTGTATACATTATTAGTATTAGATAGGAATACTTGAAATCATACAGTAAGTAAAGTAAAGTTGGTGACCGTGGTCGACAAGAATGCTCCCTTTTCAATAGCTACTACACCGAGGTGTAGGGGAGGGTTCTACTCCTTTCCCTGGATTGCTCTACTTTACCCTTGAGACATACCTTGTATTGCTGAGTGTTAAACTAGGAGGTATCAATACCATTTTAATGTCTTTGGTATGACTCGACGTGGGATTGAACACAGATCTCGCGAACCATGGAAATTTACTAAGCTTTTTGCTTAGATGTGGCACAAGGCCATATGAAAGGGGCACCCAATGAGACTCGAACTCACTCGTGTAGGTTTGCTAGCCGAGCTTGCTAACCATTACACCACCAGAGGCGCCTTACGAACCATGGGTGAACACCCTAGCCACTTGGCCAATGAGCCGGTTTTTGTGCAAATTATATGAATAAGATAGAAATAATTGATATCATTTAACAGTATTTAAAAAAAACTCTTCAGAAATAAATACGATGTAAGTGTAAATATAAACATTAATTGAGCATGATTTCCTAACCACTGAGAATGAAATATTCCCGAACAGGTTTGACATGACGTTAAAATCAAACTATGAAATGAACGATCTAATAAAAAGTTCCTATGATTTGGAAGTTTTTTTTGGGTTTTTTGCTGTTTTTTGCTGATTGCGGTTTATATACATTCGATGAGAATTTTTGTAATACCATATTGAAGCATTTTTTTTTTACAGTATAAAGGTTTCTGTTTCTTCCATATCATTACCACTAGAAATATTTTGACTAAATTTGCCATCAATCACGTTCTCTTTTCAACAGCTTCTTTCTAGACACATCTCTTTAAAATATTCTTAAGAATCACGAATTAGATTTTAACTGATGTTTTTCTACTGGTCTACTTAAAAACATCAAAAGAATGTGCACGCGGGCGTTATAACAGACAAAGTTGTGTTTATATATATATATATATATATATATATATATATATATATATATATATATATATATATATAATGTAATCGGCACTGACACGTCTATAAATAAATAAATATTTATCCGTTGGTGAGCGAGTGTACACACACATACACATGTGCCTAAGTAATTGTTTAGATTAAGATTTTGGTACACAAATCCCACATACTATGTATGTAAATATCCTTTATAGAAGACGAAGATATACACCGTTGCACATGTATACCCTAATGCATATATAAAGGCTTGTATGTTACATTATTGCCAATAATTTTGTGTAAATATATGCTCGTACGTTTAAAAGCATTAGCACAGATGTTTTATTCATGTGGACAAACATGAAATTTGTACATAAGTTTCTCTCTATTTTTCTATGCATATAGATCTACAAACACCGTTGAGATAAACAAACTATCTCTCTCCACCTTATTTCCTTTTCTCTCTCTCTCTCTCTCTCTCTCTCTGTCACTCTCTCTTTCTCTCTCTCTCTCTGTCTCTGTCCCTCTGTCCCTCTAGGCCTATTTTTCTCTTCTCTCTCTCCATCACTACCTCTTTCTCTCCTTCTATTAGAGCCTCCTCTCCTCCCTCTCTTTCTCTCTCCTAATTCTTTTATCTCTTCTTTCAATACCTTCTCTCTTATTTTCTTTTCTCTCTCTCTCTCTCTCTCTCTCTCTCTCTCTCTCTCTTTCTCCCTAGCTCCCCACTTTACCCCTTTCTCCTCTCTTTCTTCCTCACACACTAAGTTAAGTAATCAAATCACTGTTTAATCGGGTCAAATTTTTATGAATTAATTATCTTATTTGGGCCACTATCGCTTTTAACTCGACCCACGTGAACAAAAACCAAATTAATTTTAGTAATTGCTGATTCATTTGACACTTACTCAGACCTGAGTTTAAAATATAAGAACAAGTAAATGTATTATTTAGTTGGTTAACTGGTTTCTTGGTTTTATGGCACATCAACCTTCGTATTTTATTCAATGCGAAAGTCATCCTTTGCCCCAGTCAGCTGGGGCTGCAGAATACACTGACTGCTTTTTTGTTGAGACTATCCCAACGAGTGTCCAAGATATGACACTAAACAATCTGATGGTGAGACTCCAGTGATGCTGGAGTCTCGGGGAATGCAGAGCACCCTTTCATTACCATCGCTCCTAGGTCCACTCTGGCCGGAAGTGGTAGCACCTGATAGAGTTCTATCTATGGGACAAATAGAACTGTTTGACATTGAAGCTGTGTGCTTCTACTAAAGGGAATGGTTTAAAATATAACTGTTTGATTATTCAACAGAGTGTAAACAAATGACTGATGTTTAGTTGAATTATTAGTGGTACATAGCAATACTTGAAAACATTAAACGGTGTGCAAACAAATTATAAATAATGAATAGGATTATTTGTATTAGAAATAAAGGAAACCATTTAACTGGGTGAAAAAAATGATCCCAGGCTTCTTTAAAAAGTGTTATCTATAAAATGTGTTCAGAAATCATGCATTTAATATAGATGTATAAAAAGATTTGGCATTAAATAACCTAGAGTGGTTGATATACCATAAAACCAATTCAAATCAAATCTAAATTGTTCGTTTAGAAATGTAAGGTTTAATATACGCCAAAACAGAATTTGGCATTGAGTAACCTACAATGGTTGATATACCATAAAACTTAACCAACCCGCCAACCAACTAACCAACAATGCAAAGCCATCCTTGTAGAAGGACAATAGAGGTACTGAAGGGATAAGAAAGTTTAATCTATTGTCAAGGGTATGAGTCAAAAAGTGAACGCTATAGTACAAGTGGATTTCGAACTCGTCACTACGATATCGCAGTCCACCACGTTAGCTACGGTGCTTTGGGTATTCCTCTCAGAGATTTTATGTATACTGTCAAAGAGATCATATGATTAGGAAAAAAAAAAAGAAAAGTACATTGGTTATAAAGTTATTTTATGAAAGATAATGAAGGCAATCTGTTACTGATATAAATAGCTGAAAAAGCTATTTTTATGTCTAAATATCCTTTTATGATTTAAATCAGACGCCTTAGTTTAAATCAAGGGCGTTAACTTTAATATATTAACCCTAATTCTCACCTAAACCGATCTTAATCACTGATTTATCTTGATATATCCCCATAGATAAATTTGTCTGTGTATAAATTGTTACCAATTAAGTGTATATATAGGTTAATTATTGTATATAAATTGTATTTTTATTCAGATTTTTTATAGATTAACTGAATATACAAATTAATAATTATCGATTAATTATGTTTTCAGATAAACTAACGGAGATAGATTTTATCTTTTGATGAATTATTATAAATTTTATTATTGATAAATTACTATAGAAAAATTCTAGTTTTACATGAAACATTGTAGGTATATTGCAGTTTTAGATAAATCATTTTGTATAGATTATATATGTATATATATTATTGTAGCTAAATTGTACTCGTACAGATTGCTATCAAAAAATCATAGGTCTAAATATATCTAATAATTTTAGCCAAATATCATATTTAAATTTTGTGGACATCAGATAATATTCAGGTAGTAAATAAAAAGTTTAAGGTTTTATCTATTATTGGTTTATTTACTGTAAAATCTAAACAAAAAGAAGCAAGCAAAAACCATCAAAGTGTGAGAATTCTATTATTTTGGTTAGGAGTTTGTAAAATAGAGAACTGCTTTTTAGTGGCGCATATCCGAAAGAAATTGGTTTATTCACTGTGAAATTTAAACAAAAAGAAACAAATAAAAATCCTCAAAGTGGGCGAATTCTATTATTTTTATGAGAAGTTTGTAAAATAGAGAACGGCTTATGAAGCATGTCTGCGAGAAACTAGGTTGATCATATCATTAAGAAATTATTTTCTAACACAGGATTACATGGATATTTATTTCTTAAGTAAAGATATTTTTTTCTGATTTGTACGCTGTTGAACATCTTAAAAATCGACAATTGATGGCAGAAGCGTGGGAAAATGTGAAAGTATTAATGGAGAATCCTTCATGTTTTGTTTCTCAGTATGTACAGATGATAGCGATGTGTATGTCTCTGTTGCCGGTGTTCTTCTCTTCTCAATACCTCCTATTCATAAATTCTCTTTTTCTACTTTATGGTTATCATCGATTTTACTTATGCACAAATGTATAGAATGTGGAAAATGAAAACATTTTTACAATCAAATGTAGTAATCTTGTATTTGCGACTTATACAATAGGTTATTTGATCAACACTCAAAACACGCTCAAGGTCCCTGTTCTTGTCTGATCGATGAACATAAGCAGTGATGAACCATTTCATTACTTAAATAGGTGACCACTAAACGTTAAAAACAACCTATGTATGGTAAATGATTATGTATCAGTTTTTCTGGAATATAATAGTTAATTCTAAATCAAATTTGCATTTAAAATCGGCCATGGCTTTTCAAACAGTCTAATATTTATTACAGAACGATAACTTTGATCGGAGGTAAGAATACCCAAACTGTATCCCCTTCAAAGAGGTAAGAGTGCCCCTCATAAGTATGAATATTGGCTCATCTGGAGATCGTTAACGGAAAGCCGTGAGTTTATATATATATATATATATATATATATATATATATATATATATATATATACGTGGTGCATTAAATAAGCTTCCAGATATTTTTTTTGTACAGTCATTTAAAATTGTCCTAGACTCTTGAAAATTCAGTATGTCATTGCTATACATCTAATGAGATGACTGACTAAATTTTTATGATTTCAGGTTCAAATGAACAGCTACAGCAGCAATTGGAATACACCCTAGTAAAGCCTGATTGTCACAGCTGGGGAATTTCAAAAATGAAATCTGACACTGTAGAAGAACGATATGCGATAAAATTCTGTTTTAAAATTAAAAATGCCAGAGAAACGCGTGGAATGCTTCAGACTGGTTTGGGACCATCTTGCATGAATCGATCATCAGTTTTTGAGTGGCATAAGAGATTCAAGGAAGGATGATGTGAGGGATGATGAGAGGTGTGGGAGGAATAAGGAAGTCAGAACACCAGAGTTAATTGGCCAAAGGGTTAGAGTTAGGGTTAGGGTTACTATGTTGAGGTTTTAAGGAAGTTCAGGAAGAGATTCCGTCGGAAGAGGCCAGCACTCTTCAAATCGGGTCAATGACATTTCCACCAGGACAATGCACCAGTCCACAACTCTATCCTTCTTATAGACTATTTGAGCAAGATGGGCATCAAGACAGTTCCTCACCCTCCCAATAGTCCAGATCTTGCTCCCTGTGACTTTTGGTTATTCCCTAAGCTCAGAGGCTGTCGTTATGAGACAATTGAGAAGATGAAAGAGGCTGTGACGAAGGTCATTGACACGCTCACACAAGAAGACTTCTATGGAGACTTCCAGAAGCTGTTGGAACTGGACAAGTGGATTGCAGCCGGAGGAGATTACTTCGAAGGGGACTAAAGTTTCAGGTGTGTACTATCAATAAAAGTGCCCATACGAAAGAAGTATGGAAACTTATTTAATGATCCTCGTATATATCATCATGTCGCACTGCCAGCACGGATCTCCCTGACCCTCTCTCGCCACCGGTCTTTATCGTCCATCGCTGCCGGGAGGTCTTCAAGGCTATCTCCTCTATCGGCACCCAGCTGTTGTACTGTTGTATATAGGTTCTGGCTGGCATTTCTGCCTTTGCTCGTCCATGTGAAAGGTTACACACACACACACACACACACATATATATATATATATATATGGGTGTGTATATGTGTATGATTTGGAAATGCGAAAATATACATACCACTGTATTTTAATTATTTCTAAATTAGCAAACCATTTATGTTAGCATCATCTTTCAAGAGCAATGACAGTATGCAATAAATTCGACTGAAGCAGAATGATAGAATCAAATCAAATATATTCTGTGGGCGAATATATCGAAAAATGGTACGCGTATGGGTTCTCCTTACTCTTTCGACAAATCAACTAGGATTGAATGCTTTCCGTTCCTGCTTAATTATTTTACGTAAATTTATTTCAAGTTTCGTCTGAAGTATCATCATTTCATTTTGGAAAGAGTTTCTTATACATTGAATATCCTGAATCAGGTGGATTGATAATCAAATGTGAATATTTGACAACAATTTTGAAGTGTTCATTACAATAGCTATAAATTAACAGAGTTTTTCTTAAGTGCTACAAAGTTAAGTGATCACAAGCGAAATAAATGATACGTTAAACTTAATAAGTGAATAAATTAAACGATTCTTTTAATATTGTAATCAATAATCGTAATTCGTTAAGCCATACGTAACCTTAGTCATCCTAGACAGACTGTTTCGCTGTAACACAACACTTCAATGTGGCTAGTCACGCAAGACGTTTCAAACCGGAATCGAAACCCGCCAAATTTTATAATGGACTTAGTATCTTACCGCTCAGCCATTAATTATAACGCATTTTCAAGTCGCTTTCGTTTGTTTAGATTTAGAAGAGCTTTGCATAACGCTTGTGGCAACCGTTAATTCCTTCACTAGAGTGCTCAACTCCCGGGAGAGGAGCACACACACACACACACACACACACACACACATATATATATATATATATATATATATATAACAGTGACTTTTGAGCATTGATGAACAAATGAGAATTATTTCTTGCAAAATTATAAAGTTTAACAAATTTCATATATATAGAGAGAGACAAACTGACTCAAACAGACATAGATAAATTGATAGATAGATCTCCGTCTTGTTTAAGATACATGAATTCTATTGCATCTGCGTTCACGTATCTTGCTATTTGCTCCAGAATATGAAGCAGATATTTAGCTTGGACAGGTGTATTTTCGTAAGCGCTAAGTCATCTGCGTAGTCTAAATAAGTCATAGTTTCTGCAGGATATCGTCTGCTTCTGGTCTTTTTAAAGCGTCCATGTGCTTTACAAGGTAGAGTTATTTCCACTTGAAGTAGGAAGCCTCTAAAACTTGTAGATGAGTTCGCATATCTCTACTGAAAGTGATGTCAACATACACACAGGAAAGGAGAGATATTTCACTGACAATTACATGGAAATCTGATCTCTCTGATTTAAAAAAAATCGTCGAAGGCGGCCCGCAGCCTCCCTTTTCGATAGCTACTACACCAAGGTGTAGGGTAGGGCTCTACTCCTTTCGCTGGATTGTTCCACTTTACCCTTGATCCGTACCTTATAATGCTGAGTGTTAAGCATCAAGTACCATTTTAAAAGTCTTTGGTATGACTCTTTGGTTTTAATACGATCGGTATATATATATATATATATATATATGATGACTGAATGCACTCACACAAAATTGTTTATTTGTATACATGTATGTCTATAGACGAATACTAATACGTATCTGATTGTTTTTTTCTAAATACGCTGGTTCATTCACGCCAGGTCAACTAAGTAAATCTTTTATCAATTCTAACTACACGAAAACTCAACAATACTTCAAACAATGCGCATCATTATTTGCTGGATTGACGGTACGTTTAAATCGGTTAACTGACACAATTATTTTCGTGAAAGCAAATTCATTTTCAAATGGAATAAATACTTAGTAGCTACCGTAAACATATCAAGACATTTTGTTGATTTTTTAAATTTTTTGTATAACACATCATCTTCTCTGTCAGTCTATATCGATTTCTTTTTTCTTTTTTTTTTCTTTTTTTTTTGTTTAATGGCATTATAACCTTCGTGGGTTATTTAATGCTAAAATCATTCTTGTAGAAGAACTGTAGTGTAAACTAATAAACCTATTGCCGGATGGATAACGGGTTTCATACTTTTAGACCCTACGTTTCGGGAATCCCTCGTCTATATCTATATACATATTTACCCAACCCCTCCACTCGGGCAGGATATGACACAAGGTCAATTTTTTAAGCGGAGTTTAACAGGTTTGAATTCAGAGTTTTCCTTCTCCTAGACTAGTTGCCTCACCAAGGCTGAAGAACCTAGTTTGCTCAACTATTTTACCCATAGCTGGAGGGAGAAAAATTGGATTCATACCTTTCCCAAGGGTATTAGTGCTATGTGAAATGCAATCAGTCTCGTCCAGGATTTGAACTCGTGTCACCGTGTACATTTCCTACGACGATAACCAATACACCATGGGCACCTCCAAATACGCCACGGGCACCACCAAATATATCTATATATATATATTACTAAGCTTAGATTAGTTTGACCCAAGACAAGATACAGGCAGGAAGTTAATGCTGCGCCAAATCAACAAATGAGAAAAGCCCATTTAGGTCACGATTATTAATTCTGAGGATTATCTTCTTACATGTTATTGATTTTGACAAGAAAATGTCGAGAAAAAAAAAAATGAAAAGAAAAACAACTGTATGGATATTTCAAGCGACAAACTAATGAGATTGCTCATCAAGCTAAGAAAGGGAAACTTGAGGAGAGAAAGCGAATATCTTTAAAGTGCAGAATAAAATTATGGTATAAGGGTTAATTATATCAAAACCATCCGGCATAATAAATAGAGTGTTCGCCAATGGTCCAGGAGACTAGGGTTCAATCCCAGGTCGAATCATACCAACGACTCAAAAAATGGTACTTGGTGTGGCCTTGCTTAACACTCAGCATTATAAGGAAAGGATCAAGGGTAAAGTGGAGCAATCCAGGGAATGGAGAAGCGCCCCCCCCGTACACTTCGTTGTAGTAGCTATTGAAAAGGGAGCCTTCGGGTCATTCTCGACTAAGGTCGCCAACTTTACTTATATCAAAACAAAAATTGATAAAACACAACAGAATAGGTTGTAGTTTATGTGGTGACAGAGTTTAAAAGTATCACATAATAAGCGAATTCAGCAAACTGGCACAAAAGAATACAAAAACAAGCATGACTGGGTGAGGAAGATGATCCACTGACAATAGTGAAAGAAACAAGAATTTCACCATATTAACAAATGTTATATGCACAAACCAAAATCACTCTTTGAAAATTAGACGAATAAAATTCTCTGAATATCTGCAGTACCAACGGTTCCCTTAATCCTGCTCAGAAGACCTGATCAAGTGTTATCAGAAAAAAAATTCATCATTATGTAAATTTTGCTTTTATAGAGCGAAAATAAAAGAAAGCGAAAAGTTAGACAAATACTTGGATCTTAGCAGAGTGCAAAAGAGGCTGTGGAACTTGACAGTGATGGTGAGACCAACTGTAGGTGGAGATCATGGGGAAACTGAAGATCAGAGGAAGAATCGAGACAATCCTGACCACAGCTTTACAAAATCGACAAAAATAATTAGAAAAGTCCTGTTAACCTAAGGAGACTCGCTGTCACTCTATTGAAAAACCATCGGTTAAAGCTTTTGTGAAAAACTCGCAATGGAATAAAATAATGATAAAGTTAAGAAAGCTAACCTTTCTTTTTATAATTAATGATTGAAAATGCTTAGTCTTAGAATAAGAAGAAATTTTAAAAAGGCTACGTCTGCAAAATAACAAGAGATATGACGCCGATAACAAGTAATATGGTCCCAAGAGAAATCCAGACGAGAGTAAAGAATGATTTTCAAAGGCTTGATGCGAACTTCTGTCAAAACAATGTTTCTTCGTCAATCAAAATCTTACTAAAAAATTGTGGTAAAACTAATGGTAAAATTTAATTGAATTTTAAATAGTACTTTCTTCTATGTTCATTTTTTCAACATTCCCTGGTCGACATTCTATCAGGGGGGAACAATACGGAGAGTACTTTGCATACTGAGCTGGTTTGCAAGCTAGGCTAATGGGCAATTAGTTCGAATCTCGCTGGATATCCCATTTATCTAATCTTGTGTAAAAAAAAATCTTATAAAAACCACAACAAATAACGACGTAGATCAAAAGTATTAATCATAAAAAGGATTGATTTTGGCTTCTGTCAATCAAAGGCATTTTCTAGCTCATTTTGATTGAGTTGCTGGTGAATTGAACCAGGTTTCCTGAGATCAAAAGGAACAAGAGTTCGAAACTAACATGATACTGTCGTAGACTGAGGGCACAAATGAACCGAACAAAATATAACAGAAAAACTTAACCTGAAAGTAACTATTAGGTTTAGATGTTGGCTTTTACTGCATGCAATCCTTGTCGGGTTATTTACAGCTGTAATTGTTTGTTTTTCTTTTCAAAGAATTATATCATTTCAAATAACTCATTATTTGTAAAAGTATATACATATAGCTTCAAATGATTCTCCTTAATACAATTAATTTGCATAAGATCATATACTTTCAAGTATTACTTTCTAATATTAATAATTTCCTAAAAAATCTGTTTGACCCATAGATTGGACCCTAACAAGTAACATCACTCAGAACGAATTTAGGAATAATAGTAACCAACGGTTACTCCTACATTCTCCTGAATTCCAGAACTGAAGTCGCACCACAGAATAAAAGTGAGCATTACATCCAGAAAACCACTTTAAAAGGATTGTAGCCCACTGCAAGAGATACAGTCGATATCATATAGTTTGGTTCGGTTTGTTTTTATGGCATATGAAATGTTGTTGGTTATTTAATGTCGAATCCGGTATTTACATGTATATTAAATATATGATTTATAAACACAGTTTGTAGATAGATACATTTAAATGATCGAACAGTTCTATTTCAAACAATTCAATTTAGCACGAGTCAACAAATTTGAATGGTTCCAAATATAAATATAACAAACAAATAGATTAAACATCAGACATTTCTTTACACACTGTTAAATGATCAATCGCTCTATGTCAAACAATTAAATTTAGCATAAATCATTTGTTTGAACTCAGTTTAAATATCAAACAGTCCTATTTGACCCATAGATAAGACCCCCGCTATCAGGTGCTACCTCTCTGAATCAGAGTGAACCTGGGAGCAATAGAAATGAAGGGGTACTCTGCATTTCTCAAAGCTCCTGCATTACTAAGTCATCAGATTGTTTAGTGTCATATATAAGACATTCGTTGGGAGGGTCTTAACCCTCTGCAAAGATGCAGTCAGAGTAATCTACAGCCCCAGCCAACTAGGCTGGATATATTCCCTGTCCCGTCGAAAGAGTAATTGATGATTGACATAAATACATAATTTCAAGACATTAATGATTTTTTCAAAAATTACCTCTAGTAACTATTCTTTATACGTTACATAGGGTCAATTACTCCTACTTAGAACTAATGGTTTTCATAGAGAACTATTTTACCAAGAAATGGGGCTCTGACAGAATCAGAGCGGATTTACGCGTAAAGGCAGCGAAGGGATGGCTCAACACCCAAAGACCTTCAGTTGTGGAATATCACTATCAGATGCCGTTTTATGTCATATCTTGGATGGCTTCTTTTAGGGTAGGAGGTCTTACTTTTCCGAAAGGGATCTAGTCGGCGTATTTTGGGCTCCGCTAATTTGGCAAGAAACTACAAGAAAGTAATATAACATCAATATGTGTTTTTTTAGTATCTAAAAGAACTTTGAAAATCAAAATTAAAGGATTCACCGAATCTGCATTTAGAAGGTACATGGCCGAGCATAAGCAGGACGACCAGCACGAACATACATTCAGCAACTATGTGAGGATACGGGATTTAGCGCAGAAGACCTGCCAGAGGCGATGAACGATAGGGAAAAGTGGCGAGAGAGGGTCAGGGATAGCCGTGCTACCAGCACGACATGATAATGATGATGATGATGATGATTTCCTTTTCTGAATATTTATAATCTAAACTCCAATCTATTTTATCAACTAGTATATGTACTTCACTGCTACATTCTTTTTATAATAACTTTTTCAGGTTTCGATAATGACCAAAACAGAAACAGTAAAACGAAATCGACCCAGACTGATTTTGATAGCAGATTTTATTTTACAAATCCCCCATCCAACAGACCCCGAAAGATGCCATATAAAAATAAATACCGTTATCATATGTCTATATGTGAGTAATTTTTTAAAAAATTTTGTTTTGTTTTGTTTTATTTTTTTTTTTTTTTATTATCACCGTCATAATTTTCTTAATTTCTGAACATTGATTTTATTGTAAACATCCCTCTTTCAAATATCATGATGAAATTAAAATAACTCTTTGCTCGATATATTTTTATGTCATATCAAGAGGTTATTTAATGTCAAATCTTGTTTATACATAATAAATATATATAATTTGTTAACAAATATTTTGTAGGCAACATTTAAACAGGTCAAAGTTCATTGGTTCACACACAGGTAAACGGTTTCAAGTATTACTATCAAACACTAATAATTCTATCTAAAATTAATCCTTTCTTTGCATACAATTAAATGCTATGCAAGTACTGCGATCTATCACTAATATTTCTATTTGTACACATTTAAATGCTTTCAAGTACTGCTAGCTACAAGTAATATTTCTATTAGCACACAGTTAAATGCTTTTAAGTACTACTAGCAACGATAATATTTTTAGTAGCACACAGTTAAATGCTTTTAAGTACTACTAGCAACAAGTAATATTTTTATTAGCACACAGTTAAATGCTTTTAAGTACTACTAGCAACAAGTAATATTTTTATTAGCACACAGTTAAATGCTTTTAAGTACTGCTAGCTACAAGTAATATTTTTATTCGCACACAGGTAAATGCTTTTAAGTACTACTAGCAACAATAATATTTTTAGTAGCACCCAGTTAAATGCTTTTAAGTACTGCTAGCTACAAGTAATATTATTATTAGCACACAGTTAAATGCTTTTCAGTACTGCTAGCTACAAGTAATATTTTTATTAGAATACAGTTAAATGTTTTTAAGTACTGCTAGCAACAAGTAATATTTTTATTTGCACACAGTTAAATGCTTTTAAGTACTACTAGCAACAATAATGTTTTTATTAGCACACCGTTAAATGCTTTTAAATACTACTAGTTACAAGTAATATTTTTATTAGCACACAGTTAAATGCTTTTAAGTACTGTGAGCTACAAGTAATATTTTTATTTGCACACAGTTAAATGCTTTTAAGTACTGCTAGCTTCAAGTAATATTTTTATATGCACACAGTTAATTTTTTTAAGTACTGCTAGCTACATGAAATATTTTCAATTGCACACAGTTAAATGCTTTCAAGTATCGCTATTTAAACGTAATTATTCCATTCAACATTACTCATTCATTTGCTCTCATTTAAATGGTTTCAAATATTGCAATGTAAACAATTCAATCTAACATCAGTCATTTTTTTGCACACATTTAAATGGTTTATTCGACCAATTGATTAGACCCAAATAGGTGGTACCTTTCCGAGTCAAGATGGACTGGGGAGTAATGACAATAAGGAGTACACCTCATTCTCTAAAGTTTCAGATCTGAAGCCTCACTATCAAATTGTTTTGAATCATATCACGAACATTTATTAGCTCCATCTTACCCCGTCCAGAGATACAGTCAGCGTAATCTTAAGTCCCAACCGACTGTGCTTTTAATTTTAGGCTTTCTTCTAAAAGCTATAAACAAAACTATTGCTTTAAATATGAAAAATAAGAAAATAACGTTGGACAGCTATTTACTAAAATCTATTTTTTAAAATTATTATGCCAAATAATATCCGATGACTGTGATAGTACAAATAAGTTATATTGCTTATATTAATTATCTAACTTCATGTAGATTCTTTTGATGATAACACAGGTTTGGAAGTACGCACAGAAACTCACTTTCATTTTTCTTTCTTCTACAGACAAACGGTTTGAAAGAGGTCTACCAAATTTAGTATGCATATTGTACATAGAAGAAGGTTTTAACACTTTTCCGTTTTTCATGGGTTTTCAGTAATCTCATGGAGAGGTAGCAACGAACAACAATTAGTAGAAAGCCATGTTGCAGCAAAACATAACTATACATGCAGAATTAGAATTTCCAAATTTCAAACTAAAAAAAGAAAAAAAAGGAATTATTTGTCATGCCAAAACAGATAATTAAATTTTTGATTTAACATTGCTAACTAGATTGGGACCACAAAATACACCGACTGCATCTTTATAGAGGAGTAAGATTCCCTCTCCAATGAGTGTCTTGGATATGACACTAAACAATCTGATGGTGCAGTTCCAGTAATGCTGGAACTTTGGTGGCTCCCAGTTCCATCCTGGCTCGTAGTGGTACCACCTGATAGGATAATATCTCTGGGTCCAGTAGATCAAAACTGTGTACTTATGCTAAACTGAATTGTTTGAAATAGAACTGTTTATATGTATAAAAATGGATTTGGCATTAAATAGCCTACAGTGGTTGACATGTCATATAATCAAACTAAACACCCATTACAGCTAATTAGACAGATACGTATTCCATCAACTTGGGAATACAAATTAATTACGTTGTATCATAGTTTCATTAGAACTAGGTATCCAGATTTTAAAAAAAAACTATGAAAATTGATAAATCTCTAAAGGATTTCTCACGTGAATGTAAGGTTTTTCGCTGGAAACTAGCCTTAAGATATTATAAAATCGATTCTAAGCCAATGTATCTTTTAAAGTAACAATTCTTATTTTGTAAATATCCGTGAAAAATGAAAACACTAAGTAAAATAAGTTGCTGTAATCCAAATTTTACCTCTTGTTGCTGTAGACTGCAACTTTAACAAGTTTATAATAATCAGAACATATCTCACACATAAACTACTATATATACTCCAAAGGATCTTCAAGAGGGTGTCCTCATGGTGTAATTGCTAAAGCACTGGACTGTGGAATCGTAATAAGCTAGTTCGAATTCCAATTGTGTTATTACGTTCACTTCCGGACAAATACCTTTGGGAAAGGTACGAACTCCCTATCCTCTTAGCTATGGGTTAAATAGCATCTGCAGCATCATTCAGCTCAAGTTGCTCGAAATGCAAGATTCCTGGCTGAGCGCAAGTGCTGATGAAATCCAAGGTCACGCAGACAAGAATAAAATGAAAAAACTTTCACAGCTGTCTGAAGGAGGTCTACAGTCCCACCATCTCTGTCCATCTCTGCTTCTGAGTGCAGATGAAAGGTCATATCTGAAAAGAACAAGATCCTGGAGAGGTTAGTTGAGTATTTCGATTGTGTACTAAACAGGCCATCTTCTATCAATGACAAGGCTATTGAACGACTGCCGCAAGTCCTAGTGAACAAGTCACTTGATGTCACTCCAACCCTGGGGAAAGTCAGATAGCTGTCCGTCAACGATCCAGCATCAAACAAACCGGATCTGACTCAATTCCAGCGGAAATCTATAAGGAGCCTCGATCAACGCTGATCGGTAAACTTCTGATCCTCATTCAGCTGATATGAGTGAAAAAACAGCTAACGCTAGATTTCAATGACGCCTCCATCATCCATATTTACACACGGAAAGTGAACCGACAGGCATACGATAATCACTGCAGAATCTTACTTTCAGTTTTGGGCAACATCCTAGACGGGGTCCTTCAAAATCGTCGCATCAACCATGTCGAACATGGACTCTTACTGGAGAGTCAATGCGGTTTTCATAAGGAACGTGGAACTGTTGACATAGTGTTAGCAGCGAGAGAATTGTCAGGAACAGAAAACTGATCTCTACTCGACTTATGCTGATCTGATCAAGGTATTCGATACGGTCAGGAGAGACGGCTTTTGGAGAATCATGGTAAAAGACGATTGTTCCAAAAAATCCATGCAAGGGTGCAAGACAACGGAGAAAACTCCGTAGCCTTTCCGTCACAGATGGTGTTACGCAAGAATGTGTCTTGGCCCTCTCTCTTTTCAGTATCATGCTTTTTACGATGCTGTTTGATGCATCTAATGGCTCGGATAATGGAATCGACATTCGATACCGCTGTTTCAGCCTCAGAAGGCTTCAAGCAAAGACCAAGTTGAAGACTGATATCAACGAGTCTCCTTTCGCCGACGGTTGTTCACTGAACGCTACAACCAAAGCCAACATGCAAAACAGTGTTAACTAGTTTTCAATGGCCTGTGACAATTTTGTCCAAACCATCAACACAAAAAGACAGAAGTGATGCACCAGCCAGCGCCCGGAAAACCATATATCAAGCGCAAAATTACCATCAAGGGAAACGACTGAAGGTGAGAGAAAAGTTCACCTACCTCGGCAGCATCCTCTCTCAGTCTATCGTCATGGAAAACGAGGTGAACTCCAGACTCACAAAAACGAGTGCAGCCTTTGCTCGACTGAACAGGAATGTGTGGAATCGGTGAGGTATTTCGGAGGCAACCAAAACTAAGGTATACTGAGCTGTCGTTTTTACCACCCTCCTTTATGGCTGTGAAACGTGGACAACTTATCAACAACATATAAAGAAGCTAAATCACTTTCACACGACCTGTCTGAGGAAGACTCTCGGCATCTCATGGCAAAAACACATCCTGACATCGAAGTTTTAACTCAGGCTTTTTTCCCTGCCTCTATAGCATCTTGATGAAATCACAGCTTCGTTGGGCCGGTTCTGTTGTCCGCATGAAAGATTACCGCCTCCCAAAGAAACTGTTCAACAGCGAATTGTCTCAGGGCAAGCTCTCCCAAGGAGGCCAGAAAAAAGCACTACAAAGTCACACTGAAGGTCTCTATGAAGTCTATCAGTATCGCCCCGAATTGCCAGGAATATCTGATGCAGGACAGAGACAAGTGGCGTGAAGTTGTCAAACGAAAAGCGAAAGTCTGTAAAACCAGAAGAAACACAGCAACTGAGCAGCGCAGCCACATCAGCCACAGCCGCTACCATTCCTTGGTCTCGCTGCCAAAGACTCTTCCACGAACAGATTTGTCTCATTGGCCATCTGCGTACTCATGGATGCCTTCCTCAATCGTTAGGTTGATCAGAGAGTCCTCATTGATTAGAAAGAACTAAGAAGAAGACCACCACTGTCTTTCTTGAAGGATTGAGTAGGCATTAAATAACGCAAGAAGGTTGATATGTCATCAAAAAACAAGAATCAACGCCAAAAGGTCTTCAGATATATATGATCAAGAATATCAGATGTGCAAATATATATGTATATATATATGTATATATATATATGTATATATATATGTATATATATATGTATACAGGGTGCAGAAGCAAAATTAGGAATATTCAAGTATGATAATAAACGACCCTATTATAAAAAAAGAATAATTTTTATTTGAGAGAATAAACAAAAATAAATAAATAAATAAAGAGATAGACACAAAATTGTAAATTTACTCAATATGGCCACCATTTTTTTTCATTATTGTATCAACATGCCTTCAAAACGATTTGTATGTCTTCAAAATAAGTTCAACAGACATTTTATTCCTTTCCTCCTCAATAGCAACCTAAAACAAACCAATATTTGGATGGTAAGTTGCATATTTATTGTTTTCTAAAACGCCCTATATTGCGTAATCAAGGCGGTTAAGGTCTAAACTTGATGGAAGCCATAAAGAAACTCCAATTATTTCGGAAATTTTTTTTTTGGTTTGGTTTCAGCATTAAGTAAAGCATTGATTCTTTCTCATTTCTTTTCTTGCTCACTCATATTGATGTGAATTTTAATAAAAAAGTGAATGAGGAAAATTTAGACTTATCACGTTTTTTTCAAAAATTGAACTAATCCAACTAAATAAACTTTTAGAAATTACTCCATGTATTGCTTTATCTACCGTTTACATATATACGGTAAATAATATATAAACTCTAATATATGTATATTTAGGCAGCATTTCTTCGTTAATGCAAATTTCATTAAACATAATAGACATTTTATGCCTACATATTTTCTTCTGCATCCGTTCGAATTCCCGTATTACTTTTATCGTATTCGGGGGGAATTGATTTAGGTATTGTCCATAGTTGTATGTATCCCTAGTACTTTCTGCCCGACTTTGGGCCATCATCAGGGGAGAATTACATTTAAAAGCAAACGCCATAATCTTTAACGGCAAAGACGTCCTTACACATTAGTAATTTGCTAAAACAAAAGTTACATCACTTTTGTAATAGATTCTTCCCTGATGATGGCCCAAAGTCAGGCAGAAAGTACTAGGGAGCATACAACTATGGACAATACCTAAATCAATTCCCCCCGAATACGATAAAAGTAATACGGGAATTCGAACGGATCCAGAAGAAAATATGTAGGCATAAAATGTCTATTATGTTTAATGAAATTTGCATTAAACTCTAATATATATATATATATATATATATATATATATATATATATATATATATATATATATATATATATATATATATATATATATATATATATATATATATATATATAAAGGTTATATCCCAGCAGCGTCGAGGTTTGCATAACGGTTAGTGTACTCGACTGTGACATCATAGTGAGTTCGAACTTCGGTTGCGCAATTACTTTCACTTTGTGTCTGATTCCAAAGGGTAAAGTATGAACACAATTATATCACCTTCTATGAGTTAAAAAGTACCACTACTTATCTTTGATAAGTATGGTTTGGCATTAAATAACCCACGAAGCTTGATTTGACATTAAAATAATGAAACCAATGCAAATAATAAAAGTGCTCAAATACTGGCCAGTAGAGCATGATAGAACCTGAAATAAATTATTTTCCCCTTCCTCGTATCAATCACATTACTATAAGTTTCATGGAGAAAAATACGGGAAATTATCGTCCTGTGATTGTTGAAATGAGATGAGAAAAATTGTATATATATATATATATATATATATATATGATAAAATATTATATATATATATATATATATATATATATATATATATATATAAGTGTGTGTGTGTGTCAGTGTCTGTGTGTGTGTGTGTTGGTGCTTGTGCTTGTTGGTTTGTTTATTTAGGTTTTATGGCATATCAGTCTTTTTGGTTATATAATGCCAAATACACTTTTATACGAATAAACAGTTGTGTTCCAAACAATTCAGTTTAGCTTAAGTACACAATTCAATTGTAAAAAACATTTCTATTTCAAGCAATTCAGTTTAGTCGAACTATTCTAATTGAAACAATTCAGTTTAGTATAAGTGTTGCTTTTGTATACACACTGTTAAATACCAATACAGTTCTCTTTCAAGCAATTCAGTTTAGCGTAATTAGTTCCAATGTCAAAAACAGTTCCATTTCAAACAATTGAGTTTAGCATAAGTACTCATTTTAATGGTCAAAACAGTTCTATTTTGAGCATTTCAGCTTAGCATAAGTACGCAGTGTAAATGTCAAAACAGTTCTATTTCAAACAATTCAGTTAGGCATAAGTACGCAGTTTAAATGTCCATTTAGCAATCTAGTTAGTAATCCAGTTTAGCAATCCAGTATGCAGTTTAGTTCTATTTGACTCATAGATACGACCCTATCAGGTGCTACCACTCCGGGTCAGAGTGTACCTGAGAGCGACTGCAATTAAGCGGTGCTCCACATTCGACAAAGCTCCTGCATCACTGGAGCCTCACCATCAGATTGTTTAGTGTCATATCCAGGGCACTAATTGGTGGTGGGTCTTACCACACTGCAGAGAAGCAGTCAGTGTATTCTACAACCCCAGCAGACTGGGCAAGTATATGTCTTTGTGTGTATGACTATATAGTTGCAATCACACACACATATATATATATAAATAGTTTTTTTTGCTTTAAAGGGAATCTGTAATGTAATACGTAAAAGGGTTAAGAAGTCTATAAACGTTGTTGGAAGTGCGTAACTTCCGAGGCCGGAGGGAAAATAACTGATAAAAAAAAGAAGTTTCTCGCGTCACCTGTGGGGATTGTGTAAGGGACTCCGTGTGTGAATAAAAAAAAAAAAACTTCCTGCACACAAGAGACAAGCACATCCGCCAACCTCCACCCAACGACTAGGTCTTTATTTGTACGGGCAGCCCTTTTCTTTTCTTTCTTTATCTTTCTTTTCCTTTTTTTTTTTTTTTTTTTTTTCGCCTGTTCGTATTGTGCAGTGAGTCTCTCGTGAAATCCTCCTGACGCCCTCACTGATAATTTCCGGTGTGGTGCAGTCAACTAGAAGTTTACTGGGCTGGTCCCTAGGTACAGGAAGGACACTCTCTCGCCGTCAGCTGTCCACCACTCCGGCAACAGGTCAACACTAATCTACCTTCTTTCTTTCTTTCTTTTCTTTCTTTCTTTGTGGGTTGAAACTGTCCTCTTTCAAAAATTATATAAAAAGTAAGTTTGATAATCTTTGCAGACACGACACGCGTATCAAAAACTACTTCCATTGCAACACCTACACATTTGGCATCAAATCTAATTTGCATTAAATTTTTGCATTAAAGTAGTTTCACAGGTTTCATAAAAATGAAGGCTGAAGTTTGCTTAAGATGATTTTTTAAAATAAGGATCTATAAAACTCAGATACGAACTTTGGGAATGAAATAATTGATTTGGTTCAGTTTGGTGGGGTTCTACTTACTGCCAAAGCTATTCGTTTAGAAGAACAGTAGTAGTACTCTTTAACCCTAAGCTGGGATAATATGCGGGTTAATAGCTCTCCGAAGGGTATTAGTCCGTAAGTGATCGTAATTGTACGATTAGAGTTCGAACTCGCTTACTATGGAGTCGCACTCTTGTACGTTAGCCACGCTACGGAAACTATTTTGTGAAATTAGATTCTATATAATAGCGTTGGGTATGATATAGATTATGCTTATTCCGGGAAGGGATGCCAATATACGTATAGGAAATGCATGGATTGCTATTGACAGAATATCGATCAAATAGAAATCAGATCACTCTGATAAATAAATGCGGGTATTCTTCCACGATATGGCTGCGCCAGTATTAATGTATAGTTGTACCACCAAGACACTAAAGAGATGTTTGAAGAAAATGCTAGATTGGAACAATATAAAGATTCTGCCCCGGTGAGCACTGCTGGGGAAGCAGGGACAAACTCTTATAGACTCCCACACACGCATACAACACCGTTGGCCGACCAGCAAAGACTTATATTCATCAGTTCTATGCGGACACAGGATGCTATCAAGAGAACCTACCAAGAGCAATAGGAACGGATAGCGAGAGAGACTCAAGGAAATCCATGCTATCAACGTGACTTGATGCTGTTGCTGCTGCTGATGATGATGATTGCTTCTATTCACGTTTTTGTTAAATAGCTTTCAAGACCACTAAATGATCATTAAATAATATATTTTGTTTAAAATGATCACAGATAGATTTAGTTACTTTGTTTACTTGCTTATCAATCTTCGTGAGTTATCTAATCTATCGTGTAGAAAAACACTAGTTGTACCATTTCATCCTAAGGTGGGATAATAAGTGGGTTCATACTTTTCCCATGGGTAATAGTCTGAAAGTGAACGTAATAGTACGACTGACGTCTGATTTCATTTATTACGATGTCATAATATAACACATTAGCCACGGCGCCACAGAAAATCCCCATTGAGATAATCCTTGCATATAAAAATTTTCATGATCATTTAATATAATCACCCCTTTGATCATTAAATAAAATATTTTCCATTGTTTTTAAACAGAATATTTCTCCTGATTATTAAAATCATAATCTTGTTCCTTAAATAATATAATGCCAACAACCACTCATTAAAATAACATTCATGATGACGATATAAATAGTTTTAATTATCATAAAATAAAATGCACATATATGTTATTTCCTATATATCTATATAAACCTTTCAATGCATCTGTTATTCCAGCCAATAGGGTCTGTAGAATACACCAACTGCATCTCTGCATAAGGATAAGACACTCCCACTGAGTCTCTAGACCATCAGATAGTGAGTCTTCAGTCCTGGACATTTGGTAATTTTGAGTACCTCTTCATTGCCATTACTCCTGGATCCACTTTCACCTGGTGGTGTAATACCATGTAGAGTCCTACCTTTGGCTCAAATAGAACTGTTTGACCATTAAACTGATGTTACATTGAATTGTTACTGTTGCATAGCAATACTTGGAACGACTTCACTGAGTACAAACAGATAATTACATTTTTATAGAATTATCAGTGTTAGATAGCAATACTTAAAACCCTTAAACTGTGTGCAACAAATTGAATTGTTGGTCTTATATATCAGTATTTGAAATCATTTGGCTGCGTGCAAACAAATGTCTTATTGTGAATAGAGATATTAATGTTGGATAACAATACTTGCAACTCTTTAACTATGTGCAAACAATTGCAATATTTAACTCTGTGGAAACAAATTAGCTCTTTAAATGCAAGATAAAATAAAATTACCAACACACTATTCCCTTAGAGATCATATATATCCATTTAACTATGTGCAAAGAGTGACTGACATAAAATTCAATTATTAATGTTACATAGCAATACTTGAAGCCATTTCAACTGTGTGCAAACAAATGATTACAATTAAAAAGAATTATTAGTGTCACGTAGAAATATTGAAAACCATTCCACTGCACGCAAAGCATTTTAAAATGTTATCTACAAACTATACGTTTACAAATCATACACACACACACACACACACACACACACACACACATATATATATATACATATATATTTGGCATTAAAGGCTTGATATGCCATGAAACCAATATATCCAACCAGCGTCCGTTATTTAAATATTTATGTAGTTAAAACACTTTTCCAAATCGAATGAAGTAAATATTTAAAGACCTATTTATAAGTTAATTTCTTCTATCAAATTATAATACTGGATATGTTAATTTTCTCTTTCTTCGATGAAAATTGGCATGTTGAAAAATTATTTTGAGTGATACTTTAATTGTTTGTTCTCTACTTTAACTTAGAAGTTACAATCAAATTATATATTTTTGACTTATTTTAGTGATCTCATCTTAGATGACTGGAAAATGCATTTATGATCATTATATAATTTAGTTTCTCTAATCAATGAACTACCTTCTGAGATCTTTAAATATATACAGTATCTTTGTCAGTAAATAAAATAGTTTTCTAGATCATTAAATGAAATAGTTTTCGTATTCATTATATTGACAAACATTCATGGCAATGGAATAGACTGATTTAATGATATCTTAATATATATATATATATATATATATATATATATATATATATATATATATATTCTTTTTATAGTGCTTTCATGAGTGGCGTGCAAAAGAGTTCTAAGCATCACCCAGATTTTATATCTATCGCATACCTCTGATCTTAGAATGGCCCTCACGTTCACAGAAATTGAGACAAAAATTTACACTAGTTTTTTTTCCTAGTTTTATAAAAAGAGGTAGTATGTATGTTTCGAGAGCAAAAATGTTCAGCTACGGTTCTTTTTTCAGGTAGAGACTTAGAAGTTTTTGGACGAACCTCGTATATTTTGATATGTGCAATATGTGTGGATATGCTATGGCTAGCATATTCACCCATATTGATTATATCCAGAAACTCATTATTAAACTAAAGCAGTCATGAGATATTCTTTGCGAGAATACCAGGTGCGTCAGGAATTTGGGAATACACTTTTAACCGGTGATAAATGAACATGCGTTACATGCACCGTATTTCAATAATCTCATTTTTATTTTGATTGTTTTAACAGGAGTAACACGGCAGTTTCCAATCTGACAAGAGAATAATGTCATTCTCTGCTACCCATATAGCACTTGATTGTGATCTTAATTCCGTAACTACCACATGTGTTTCTGGCAAATTGGTTTAACAATTTCCTCTATGCTAACGTTGCGTTTGAAAGATCCGAAGATGATGGATAGCACAATCTATCCGGAACTTCTTCTCACGGCCGGGTTGGTTCGTTTGAAAAATTTGTCTGGGTATTAGTAACTCAAAGTCGAGCAAGACTCTCCGTTAAAGATTAACGATTATCTACTTTAACAATAGTATAACAATATATATATATATATATATGTGTGTGTGTGTGTGTGTGTGTGGAAATTGTCGCTTTTGTTGTGTTTGAGATACAGACAATTGAGGTATTTGGATAGTGCTGTCTTTCTATATTACTAGGAGAGTGAGACTTTTGCTGGAGAGACTTTAGTTCTTGGAAATTTTTTTCTTATTCTCCTGTCTTCGGTACGGACATCGGATCTCTTCTCTCATCTAACCCTAAAACATTTACTTTTATAGAAGATACCAAACATTCACGACTGGTTAACCAATCACAGATCGTTTTGTAAACTTTTACTACTTTTTGACAGGTCAGCCAATCAAAGGTACCGAACTGCATTTGTCGGCAGAGTATCTCTTCCACGATTTTTATTGTTCATCCAATCAAACCACTATATAGGGGCTTGTTTAATTAAGGATCAAAGCTCACGGCTTGACTAGGGAGTATCGCTTTTCACTTTTATCAAATCGAAAATCAAAGATCCGATTAATCAATTCAAAGTTTTCACCTTTTAACAACAACAGGTTGGCAAGAGATGATATGATTTAATATGGATCAATGCACTGTTTTAACAATTTGAAGATTCTCTTACTACTGATTTTTTAAATTGACTTTTGAATTTCTTTCAAAGTCAATAAGTCTTTTTTCCAGTTGTTATAAAAGGGAAATTATATTTTCCTAAAAAAAATGTATAATTTTCTCTATAAGCACCAGTGAATACCTCAAATTGTCATAAGACAATGAACACAGTGATCAAAAGATCAATGAGTACTCGAGAAAAACTGTACATGTATCGGAAAGTCTCTGTTTTATATAAGATGACTCCCCCACGATCCAAGAATGGTTTTCATGATCATGTTGCTTCCAACATCTAGGAATGTAATTTAAAGTATAGTACCAATTGCCTCAGTCAAATCTAATGTTAGCCTTGTTTCTGCAATTCCAAACATGCTGTAGCATTTCCTTGTTTCTGTGAGGGAGAATTGGAGGCGTTCATAGACAGTGTAAGAGCATTCAAGGGATGGTGTGGCTGGTGTAATTTTTCTTTTATCTTCAATGTAAAAGCAACGTTAGCACTGTTTACTTGTCGCTTCCTACGTTATTTTTTTGTATTTGGCATCGATAATAAACAAAACTTTCTTTTGCATTAAAAAGTAAGACCAAAAGGTATTATATTATAAAATAGTTTAAAGCATTCAAGAGATTTCTAACAGAGGTTTCCTGAGAAAGACTAAAAGATATACAAATCCATCACCTACTGTATAAGGGGAGTGGCCTAATGGCAAAGCTCTAGCCTGTAACCTCGAAATCCAGTTGCACGAATACTTTTACTTTCCTTGGGGAAAATAAATATTCTCCTATCCTCCACTAAGATATGGCTTAAATAGTATCACTGCTGTTCTTCTCCAAGGATGTTTTAGCATTAAACAACCCACGAAGGTTGATATGCCATTAGAAACAAAGAAAACAAAGTACCGTATTTTGTATAGAAAGCAAGAGAATTTTGCATCAAAGCCAAATGCTAGGAGCTCGTTATACACGAGTATAATACAAGAAAATCACTTAGTGTTATGGTTACCTTGATAGGTAATGGAATCGGTGACCCGAGTTTAAATTCTGAACGAGGCTATTTGCGATTTATTGTTCAACAATGCCCTCGAGAAGGGTACGATTTCCCCTGTTCTTCTCCAGCGATGAATAATTAGTTGATAAGTCTGGGCTTTTTTGGTTTTAATAGGGCAACAAGTTTTGGGGAGAGAAAATTCTGAATTCAAAGTGTTGTATACTCATATGCATGCAGAATCATAACTACGACACAATAAAGACGAGCGACACAGTTCTTTAGAAAAATATTCCTCTCACTTTATTTGAAAGGGTTGTGTGTGAGAGGGAGTTAGAGACAACAAAATTGCAACATATTGACCCCCACTCTTATGGCCATAACCACGTTTCTTTTCCGTTCTCCTGGGCTGCTCAACCGGGGGCCTCGGGTCCCAGCCTCTCTGGGACTTGGTGCTCATTCCAGAATCTTCTCTCCAACTGCAACTGCTCAATGGGGATCTGAGGGCCTCCTCTGTTGTGTGCTGGTTCTCTCTACCGCATCTTATCTCCAACTGATTGAACTTCCTGTGCACCAAGTTATATAATAATTTGACGCCCACTCTTATTCCTGCGAGCGTCACAATTTCGCACTCAATTCAACCCGTCCACGGTCAAGGTTATATCCTGATATTCCTCGACCGAATGTACCTGTTATTTACACAGGAGCATTTCTTATTTTGACAGCTTGGATGGGTCGGAGGTCAGTATACAACAAAAGTAGCTTTACATCGCTTAAAACTGGCTTTATCTCACATACTGTCCGTATTGGCTAAATGCATAATACAAAAAGTGCTCCGAAAGTAACGCTTCCTCTTTATTTCTACTTAAACTGCGACTAATAAAGGGAATATAACGACACCTTTGGAGAGAGCAGATTATGAAACAGTGTGTTTCTCTGTTTGATATTTGACACCATTTAAGACTTAATTTAATTCTAAAAAAAGGATGTTTAAATATATTCTACATTAACATGACTTTAAACCAAACCATACGTCAAAACCACTTTGCCCTTCACGCAGGTAAACAAGGGTGTGTTCTTCGGAGGTTGAAGCTCTGGCCAGTGTTCGAAAAATCAGCTACAGAACACGAATTAAACTTTGAGGTAAATTAATTCTTACACATATACGTGCTAGTATTGACCATCTGGTAAGGACTTACATATATCAGCTCTGTTCAGATACAGGATACCCTCTAGACCAACCAGAATCAATGAACAATTGGAACGGATTGTGAGATAGAGTGTCAGGACCTCCGTGCTTATCAGAACAATTATAATGATGATGATAATGATATCTACTTCCACTAATCTTATTACAATGATTGACTCTATAATAATCCAAGCCGATGATTAAATGCTATTACATAGAAGTATCTATCCTCAAATGAAGGGAAGCCCTATTTCTACATTGCTATTGCCTATAAAATGCAGTACAGAATGCACAATTTTACATTTTTACTATTTTTGTCCTGGAACAATTGGCAATAGGTAACTGTAAATTTCATTATAAGAAAACTTTGAAATATTCAGGAATTTTGTTTAAAAAATTGTAATTTTGAATTACTAAGCTTAATTGTGGCAAAATTCCACAAGTGGCGTCAGAGTAGCGAACTCACTAATAATGTTTGGTAAAAGTAGCTCTGAAACCATTACATCATGGAAATCCTTATCTTAAATCTTATTATTACTTTGCCAAATTAAAAGATTTCCGAGAAATATCAACATTAATTTGAATTGCCCAAAATGATCGGTCTATAGAATACACTGACTACATCTCTGCAAAGGAATAACCCTGTTCCCAAACGAGTGTCCTGCATATGACACTAAACAATCTGATGGTGAGGCTTCAGTAATGCTGGAGCTTTGGGGAATGCAGAGTATCCCTTCATTGCCATCGCTCCCAGGTCCACTCTGTGCTGGAGTGGTAGCACCTAATAGAGTCCAATCTGTGGGTTAAATAGAACTAAGCAGTTCTGAATAGTTCGAAATATAACTCTTTTGACATCTAAGCTGAGTACTAATGCAGAACTGAAATAGAGCTGTTTATATGTATAAAAATGGATTTAGCTTTAAATAACCAACAACGTTTGATATGCCATAAAACCAAACTAAACCAAGCCAAACCAAAGCCAAAAAGATCGCTATGTGTTTATCGTCTGATGACATTATTTTGAATTTTTTTTTTTTAAATTAAGACAGCCTATACATTAGTGATATTCTTACAAATATCGTAGAGGAGTTGAGTACTCACGGTGAAGTGGTTAACTTTCTGGACTGTGACTTGAACTCTCAAACTTACAGTAATTTATTTTAATTTTTGAAAAAATTACTTTACATTTCATATTCTAATTTAATGTCATCCATTTCCGGTAGTGCCATTTGAAAAACGGAAACATCCCAGAAAACCTGTATAGCTACTTGTCATTTCCAGCAATAACTCTTCCGGAACTAGATTATCATTCTATATTGAATCAAGATTAAGTTAACGCTTTCTAATAGAATGTAAAATGAGGTTGTTTTTTTTTTCAAAAAAATAAACAATGCAGCGATTTTAAGAATTCCAATCACAAAAAAAATTTCTTTAAATACCAGAAAAAAATTTTCCCTTTAAACTTGGGTGAGTGCAGAAGTGGGATTTTAACAAATTAACATAGATTCATAAAAATGATAAAACTGTTATACAAATTAAGAAGTACTAATATAATATGCTATATCCCAAGTTGTTTCTAATACCCAATGCACTGACTGAAATTACAAACTGGAATGTTACAGTACCCAGGTGGCCAGTCAGACAACTATGGTGTTGTTTATCTGCATAATTTAATGACAGTACAACAGACTGTGAATCCATATGAATATAACCTCTAATATGTAACATATGCATGTTTCATGTATTTTACCCATTGCCAAGTGTATTTTAGGAGTCAACCTGTACAGCAGATACAGGTCATTGACAGAATTTTAAGCAAAGAAACATGATGTCGTCTTATATGCTAGATTAACTGGTATGTTGCAATTTACTGCAAATCCTCCAATTCATAGAAATTCATTCACACCAGCTTATTAGTCGTTTTATGTGGTTGTCATGGAGATCGTTTTCGAGATAGTGGATAGTTTTATTGAATCATTTTTCTAAAATGAATATGTAAAATATACTCATTTGTTCTTTTGAATATGTTTGTTTTGATTTTTATCATATTTTGTTCCCAGTTACCCAACCCCTCCACTACGAGCCGATTGTGACACAAGGCCAATTTTATGCAGAGTAAGCAGATTTGAATACAGAAGTTTTGTTTGTTTTTGTTTTTTTGTCTGTTGCCTTACTTAAGCTAAATAACCCAACGTCGCTTCTATTTGCAGATAACATCAGGGCATTCGTGCAATCTGAAACACAGTCAGCCTCGTCCAAAATTTGAACACGGCTCACCGTTTCCATTTCCTCCGACGATAACCGTTTCGTGACGTCCACCGTGAGTGTGTAAAATAGCATTGTGTTCTAAATATGAAAGAAAAAGATTGAGTCACTTTGAAATATTTATTATTATCACGAAATATTTATTAGTATCACGATACACAATTTTCCAGAAAAAAAAAAAAAAACACTAAACGTTTATTTCTGTGAGTGATATTCATTTTTCTTAGACTAGTTGCCTTACCAAGGCTCAAAATCCTAGACTACCGGACCACTTAACCAGAGCTTGGGTGAGATATGGATTCATTCTTTGCCCATGGATAAGAGCATGAAATGAAACGCAAACAGCTCATGAATGTTTAGATATAGAATACTTAATTGTGCTTCTTAGTTTAATAGCGTATCAACCTTCGTGAGCTATTTAATGACAAATCCATCGCAGTAGAAGAACAGTGGTGGTATTATTTAGTCAAATAATAGTCGGATAATGAGGTATTCTCTTTCCCATATGTATTAGTCCAAAAGTGAACGTAATAACACGACTTGAATTTGAACTCGCTTATTAATAAAGAATATTTACAACTGTGCCTAATCAAAGCGGGAATTGTCAAAAGTTAGTTCACAAATAATTTCAGTACTTCACAGTGACAAGAAATGTGAATAAACGGGAAACTAAGAGAAACGTATAATAGACTTAAGTCGTCTGTTATCTTTAACTAGACGGACGAAAAATTTGCAGCCGAAGTCGACTCAATTTAAATTACGTGACCCTGCAATGAACACTGATAAAAACACAACCCAATTTAGAAATAACCTCACAGAAAGTCAGCTAACTCAAACCAGCGAGGTAGAAGGATTGTTTAATCAATGGTTATTTCCTCGAAATGTTTTCTAAAATGCCGTTGCACGACATTAACGAGATTCGTTTTGCTTAATTCAAGCAAACAAAATGCCTCTTCAACAATTTTTTTTTCAACTGTTATGTTGTTGTGTCTAGATATAAGCTGTTGGAGACAAAGACGAGATGAAAAGATTATGATGAATTCATTGCAACGGAAATCATCAGGTCACTGAAAAATACCTCGCACTTTATTATTAGTATTTCAATCTCTCCTTCCGCAAGGTATTAAAAAAAGGGAGACGTGTAGTGGAATTTTTGGTTCAATGAAGGAATTGCATTTGTCGGGGTTCGATTTCACGAGCCCCCAATTATAAGTCGTACATTGACCACTGCTGGATACTAACGCATTTCCGAAATCCCCGCGTGTGACCTTTTCTCATACCCACGGTAAAAGTTGCAGAGATTGCTCCCTTCGTTGTCAATTATACACCCTGGCATAAGTTTCACTGGTAGTGGCAGGCTGGTTAGTTGGGTTTCAAGGCATATCAACCTTTGTAGGTCATTTAATGCCAAATCCTGTTTATACATATATTAGATACACATGATTTGCAGAGAAAGTTTTTTAGAAAAATTTATAAACGAGCCAGAGCTTATGTCTTTACTCGCAGTGAAATGATTACAAGTATTTTTTATCTTATACGAATAATTCTATTCAATATCAATTTTGTGTTTGCTCACAGTCAAATGATTTCATACATTATTATTTAACACGAATAGTTCCATATAGTATTAATCATTTGTTTGCACACAATTAAATTATTACCAGTATTGCTGTCTAATACTAACAATTTAATTTTACATCAGTCATTTCAAAGAACAGTTAAATGCTTATGCATATATGATTTGTATGTGAATAGTTTGTTCAGGTGGTTGGAATGTAGAACTTAGCCCTTTATTTCGCTCACCGCGGTAGACTGTTCTAGTTCCACGAGCCATGTTTAATGGATGTCAGTTATCAGTTATCCTGAGCCGACCAAGCATAGAAATTAATGCAATATGGGAACCAGTAATAAGGAATGACAGAAAAAAGCAATAATAACAGCAAAGTTGCAATATGAGCACTGGTAAAAAAAATGCAATGATAACAGCAAAATTGCAATATGAGCCATGGAAAAATGGTTGCTGAAGACATTAGGTTTATAATATCCATCATTTCATACACAGATGTCCTCAAGGACACATGGGACAATGGCGTTGGTTAGTTCCAGTGACATAACCAAAAGAGTGTGAGTTCAATACCCGGTGAAGGCAGTGGAGAACTTTCAGCGGGGAAATTAACTGGAGACAACTGACATCTATTAAACATGGCTCGTGGAACTGGAACAGTCTACCCCGGTAAGCGAAATAAAGGCCTAAGTTCTACATTCCAACCACCTGAAGAAGGCCAGAGCGTATAACGGCCGAAACGTTGAGATAAACATGGCGACAAAGATGAGGACAATAGTCCGAAAAATGTGACTGATAATTCTATATAGCACTTTTCATTGTTTGGCTCACTATAAAATGGCTCCAAGCATTGCTACGTAATGCCGATGAATTAATTTTTGTACACAGTTTAAAGGGTTTCAAGTATTGCTATCTAATACTAATAATACTATTTATTTGCACCAAGTGAAGTGGTTCCAAGTATTGCAATGTAACACTAACAATTTAATATAGCTTTAGTCATTTGTTTGCATACAGTTAAATGATCAAACAGTTGTATTAGACTCAGAGATGTAACATTATCAGATGCAAGCAGTCCGGGTGAGAGTAGATTAGGGAGTAATGGCAATGAATGGGTACTGTACATCCCCCAAAACTCCAGAACTTGAACCGTAACTTTTTTCTTTCGTGGAAATATCGTGAAATATATCAGAATGATGCTCCTGGGCATATCTTTTTTTATATAATCCATAAGTCCTTAGAAGCTTCGGGTTCATCATCATCATACTCCTTCACCCAGATGATCCAGTTGGTATCGATGAAATCCCTATCTATACCAGGTAACAAACTCTCTAGCCCAACCTCATAGTCTGCTATTAAACGAAACTATTTTCTTTTCCATGTTTATTCCAGTAGAGATTTTAAAAAAGCTTTCTCGAAAGCACACGCACACATACACACACACACTTTTTTTTTATCATACAACGCGTGACAGCACGTGCGATATCCTGCCCTCATCAGCCGCCAACCGAGGGTGATAACAAAGTTTCGGTAGCTCAAGGCGGTACTGCCACTCCTGGCGCTACCAAACAGCTTTTGCCACCGGACACGGTACTTAAAAGAATCATATATATATATATATATATATATATATATATATATATATATATATATATGCGCCAGATCAATTAAAAGCAGAGATTACATTGGACGTTCATCTTCATTTTTTAGTGTGCTATTTGTGATTTTTAAAAACACGTTTACTATCGGTCGTTGATGTCATTACGAGTTTACAGTAACCGTTTCTTGATGTTACTTAATCACACAGGAATGGTGGTTCTGCATGCATTTCATTCATGTTGGAAACTTTTCGCTTTCGACCAAATCCAACCTGATGTATATTGAACCGTGGTCTGAAGACGATTTTAGGCAACTTTCAAACAGCTATATATATATATATATATATATATATATATATATAAAGAAAAATTGATAACAAGGTAATCAGAGTAGTAAGAGATATTTATACTTGCATTAGCTTGTTATCAATTTTTCTCAACATATTGTCGGATTACAATCATTTATTTACTTATATATATATATATATATATATATATATATATGCAAGGTGTTTCAAAATCTCTGATATCATTGAGATGTGAATATCTTAGTAACCGCAAAGTCTCTGAACAACACACATCAAGGGCGTTAACATTGACACGTTCACAATTTAGAATTACATCCCATAAACCAGACACAGACTTTGTTTCTCTTTCTAGTTTGTTCTTAAATATCTGGCGCAGACAGTAGCCTTGATAATTTAAAATGAAGAGAAGAATCAAATAAAAAAAGCCAGTACAGAACTTACCCGATTAGTCGGGGACGACTTAATGAAAAAATTATTCATGGTAATATAGCAACCGGCATATTGAGTACAAAGAAAGCTCATTGGAAAGTCTTGCAACATTGATGACATTAACATAAATACGTTCGCCATTTAGAATTATCAAAAGATGAGTGTGCACAATTTTTACGTTCGCTCACTAAAAATAAATCAGACACAGACATACTTTTGTCGATTTCCCATACAAAGAAGAAATAAAAATTAAAAAAAAAAAAGAAAATAACGCCTTTCAAATAATTCCAATGCAGTTGCAGGTGACAGGATATGCTTAACTCTCCTCAGCAATTTTTTTCAAGATGGCGACGCATACGAAAACTCGTTCTCCCCTCTAACGGCAGAGGACAAACGTCAAAGCAAAATAAATACATCGCTGACCTGACTTTTCAAAGTTGATGCTGAAATGTGACTGAGTTCAGCTCATTTATGGGGGACAAGCTGGAATTTTGGGAATTCATGCTGTGGTTAAGAAATATGAATCGGGTTTTTGAAAAAAACATGGAGTTTGTTAGTAATCTTAAATAAGGTTAATTGATGACCGTAGTTGAGGGCGACCTGAAGGTTTCCTTTTTAGTAGCTACTACACCGAGTTGTAGGGGAGGGCGCTACTCCTTTCCCTGGATTGCTCCACTTAAACCTTACCTTATAATGCTGAGTGTTAAGCGAGGATGCATCAAATACCAGTTTTTGAGTCTTTAGAATGACTCGACCTGGAATTGAACCCCGATCTCCCGGGCCGTTGGTGAACACTCTAACCATTATGCCAATTGGCTAATAATAAATTTTAAATAAATAAATTTTAAATAAAGTTAACATTAAAAAAGAAAATTTATCTTTGACATAATATTCCAAATACAGATTAAAAAAAACAAACTTTCTCGCTAACAATATATCATAATTATCATAATTAAGTATTAAGAATACAGAGTTAATTAACTCTCTCAACATCCGTCCCTATCGGTCATCGCTACTGGCAAGTCCTCTAGACAGCATCCAGTGTCTGCACATAGCTGACACATGTAGGTAATAACTGGTTGGCCTACAACTGCTGCATCTACGTGAAGGAGTCATAAGGGAACATTGCTTATGAGTTTATCTCTACTTTCCCTGCAGTGCCTTGCATGTCTTACTTGGATGATTTGTGAGATGGTAGGCAAGTTGCAGTACAGCTGCTGTTTTGTGGGATGGTGCTTCCAGAATTTATCCAAGAAGTACGTAACTTCCTTGCATAGTTCCCATCATGGTTTTTCTCCGTGCATTTCCTGAGAGTCCACGAGGTGCAACCAAACAAAAGTACTAACGCAGCCACAAGTCAGAAAAATACTTTTTGCTGTTAGCGGAAAGATCAAATTTTAATATGATCAACAACCTGACAAAAGCAGTCCACTCCATACCTATGTGTATGTTGACATCATTTTCAGTAGATGAGATATTGTTGCTGAGGTATGTAAACGGGTCTACTAATTTCAGAGGCTTGCCACTTAATATATAAATATCACTAATGCGTTTTGCTGGCATAGATTTCATTGAGTTTTCCTCATAATCTATCCCAATCAATTATGTATCTTGATAAGTCCTCTTCATGGAATCCACTGTCCACACAGAACTGATGAATATAAGCTTTTGCTTATATTTTTGTCTACACAGAGCTGATGAATATAAGCTTTTGCTGGTCCGTTAACACTGGTATGTGCGAAGGAGTCCATAGGAAAACGCTGCTCATGAGTTCTTTACTTTACTATCTGGGATCATCATGTTCCGTTCATCTTATTTGAATGGTAGGTGGCCGTAAATCAATAGATTTGTAGGGTTCTACTTTCAGGATTGGCAAATGAAAGTAAACTGGTTTAATGCTGAGGAAAATAAGAATTAATATTCGTCAATTTAGGCAAAAAGTTTCGTAAATGACAAAAGACAAATGATTTTCTTTACAGCAACAAAGGTCTTGTGTAGAATAACGTCAGAAGATCCTGCTCTCTCTTCTTTTTCTCTTTCTCTCTCTCTCTCTATCTATCTCTCTCTCTATATATATATATAGATAGATAGATAGATAGATAGATAGAGAGAGAGAGAGAGAGAGAGAGAGAGAGTAGTGAGAATAAATAATTGTTTAAAATAGACTTGATAAAAAAATGATCAAATGCCGGTAGAGAAGTATAAGAAATAAAAGAAACTGAAATTTAATCATCTTTCAATTGTTTCATTCGATATATTTCTATTGTCATACGATGAAACTTTTTCCAAAGGAAATGAATGATATAATACTATCTAAAGATTATCGTATTAAGACTCGAGTCACACAGTTTTGTAAAGAATTCTTTGAAGTTCGTCATCAAAACTTTGGATGGCTCCTAATTTTCCATTATCAATCAGAATACCAAATGCTTTTGCGATTGCATGTTTTAATCAAATAAAAAGCGATATCCTATTTCGGTAGTGCAACAGCATTGTAAACGTTATTTTGGAAATCACCCATGACAAGACAATGTATCAAAGATTTCAAACAGTAATTCAGAACAAGATGAATATCTAATGAAAAAAATTCTGTGAGATTGAAGCCTTTTCATGTTAAGCAACTGAAATCATCAAAGAGAGCGGATCAGGAGTTAGAAATTTCAGACATTTTACGGAAACAGTCGAAAATGATTCCATACACATAGAACAATAAAGATTACGATTGGTAAAGTGAATGATAGTTTTCTGATGAGTTTAATTTTTAGTGAGAAATCAATTCACACACATATCTATATGCATCTCTCTCACTCTCTCTCAATCTCTCTCACTTTCTCTCTCTCTCTCTCTCACTCTCTCTCTCTCTCACTCTCTCTCTCTCTCTCTCTCTCTATTTATATATATATATATTTGTTTTTGTTGGTCCAACGAGATAAAAGTAAATATTTTTAAATCAATAAATCCGCTAATGAATTCGGTACTTAAGATTTTATTTCATATAGCTGTATTCTATACATCTTTTTGGCTTCTTTAGTGAAGATTGTTTTGATGGGGTTGTAATTCTTTTTAATTACAGTAATTGTATCTGTAAATATCCTGTTAGAGATAATTATCCGTGAAAACCTTTGGCCACTACCCATGTTTTTTTTTTCCTGTATATGTTTACAAAAGTGTACTGTGTACTCTGTGTGTGTGTGTGTGTGTGTGTGTGCTTATATCCATGTACACACATATATTTTCAGGAATGTTGGTTTTTTTCTTTCTCTCTCTTCATCCTTGAGTTTAATGTGAGTTGTCTGTGTTTGCTTTTGCCCAAACCATTATTAGCCTCTTGAAGATCATTATAAAGTCTGAAATACGCGCGTAGAGCACAGTTGAAAAAACGAATTCATTTGCTGACCTATATATATATATATATATATATATATATATATATATATATATATATATATTGAAGAGTGTATATTTAGGCAGCAAGATATTATTCAAGTAAGTTTTTATTTAAGAGGATGGAACACTTTTTTATTTTTAATTGTAATTTTTCAAGTCTCCTTTGTTATTTTTCTCGTGTCGGTATCAAAATATTAAAAGAAGAGTCCCATTTCTTCGGTGCAACTGCTTTGATCCTATTTTTGTCGTCATCAGGAGTGATGTAGTTTGAGTGGACAGTTTGAGTTTTTATTGCTTTAATTATTGGTAGTATTTTATCTTGAAGTTGTCGGTTGGAACGTTTTCAACGTTTTGTTTTAAAACGTTCGGTTGAAAAAAAAGGTTTCTAATAGAGTTAGTGATTTTTGATTAAAAAAATTTAGATTTTATATTAAAAATATTTAATATGTTGGTGCCAGTGTTAAATGCTATTTTATTTATGCTGGTTTCGTTTTTTCATGCATATATATATTAGATGCCTAGTATATATATTTATATATATATATTAGGCATCTTTTATTGAAGATTGCTGTTAACTGGAGTTTTAAATAAAACGGTGCCATCTCCATATCAAATTGCAAGCAACGAATAATGGTGAACTCCTCATATAGCTTGGTAGCATTATCTAATCTGCCGAAAGCGGTGTCAACATACGCATTGGTAAAGCATGAATTACTACTTATAGATTAATGATCTCATAGAAATCTGGTCTCTGATAAAATAAAACGGAAATTCTTCCAAGCTTTGGCTATGTCATGAACATACTTGTGTTGGCTGACCAGCAAAAATTTGCATTAATCAGCTCTGTGCTGACACAGGATGTCATTAAGAGGACTTGCCAAGAACGATAACTGATAGAAATTGATTTTGAGAGAGAATCAAAAGAATCCCTGCTGTCGGCACACATTGCAAATGATGATGTCTATTCTACCTTTTTACAAGTGTCCCCTGGATTTGTACTTGAAGTTTCGGTGTAGGATCGAAACTATATCAGAACTGTGTAAAGTTTACCACGCTTCTAAATATGCAAATTTCGATCTTCAGCACTTATCATCAAGTTAAAAAAATGGGCAAAAATATTTATTTCATGTTTGCCGCTTAGAATTCACATTTAGATGAATAATTTTGAATTATAATACTGTTCTATGGTTACGAAAATTATAATACTGTTCTATGGTTACGAAAATGTTATGAAAATGGAACAGGAGATCAAATTCTACCTCAACATCCAGGGGAATTTGACAGAAACATTTAACATAGGATTGTGGTGATTAAATTCTATCGTGGCTGATACAGATTCTTGTGGCACAAGCCATATTTCGACGGCTTGGTAACTTTGGAAGATGAACCTGTTGATCAGCCACTTAACTGGTGTGAAAAAAATGCGACAAACGTGAGGACACTCTTCAGATCTGATCAACGTTTGTTGGTGGGACTGGTTCTTGAATTACCTTAGCTGAGCTGATTTTTGATCAGGGTTGCTGACCTGAAAATAGGAAGAAAAATCAGTTTCATTTCTTTCTCTACTCATTCTCTGTGAATGAGATTTTGGTTCGGTTTCTTTATATGATGGCAAATCAACTCTCGTTGGTTATTTAAAGCCCAAAACATCCAAGTAGGAAAACAGTAGAGGTACGATCTAATCCATAGCTGGGAGTATTAAGGGATTCATACTTTTCTCAGGGGCCGAAGAATTAGTCCGAAAGGAAACGTAATGGAGTGAATGGAGTGACAGGATTTCGAACTCGCTTACAACGGTATTGCAGTCCAGCACGTTAGCCTTTGCGCCACATGATGTCCCCTCCTCCTGAAATTTTAATCTCAAAGAATATTCATATCGAATCATTGGTACTTCATTTACTTGATCAGAGTCATTGCGAAGATTTGTGGTTCCTTCTAAATCAAAAATCAGGTCCTTAAGTTGTTCAGTTTAGTGTACAGGGACAGTATACCCTGCCTCTAAACGAGATGTCTGGAGCAAACAGAACCTATTAGTGATGTTCCAGAGATTTGGGGAATGGAAAGTCATTCTTCACTTCTCATTACTCCCAGGTCTATTCAGAACCGGAGTAGTATTACTTGCTTGAGTCCCATCTATGGATCGAATCGATCTTTTTAAAATTTATTATGCCCAGTCGGCAGGGGCTGTAGAATACGCCAATTGCACCTCTGCAGAAGGATAAGACCCCCCCCCCAACGAGTGTACCGGATATGACACTAAACAATCTGATGGTGAGGTTCCAGTAACGCTAAAGCTACGGGGAATGCGGAATACCCCTTTATTGCCATCGCTCCCAGGTCCACCCTGACCCGGAGTGGTCGTACCTGATAAGGTCCTATGTATGGGTCAAATTGTCCTATGTATGGGTCAAACTGCGTATTTATGCTAAAGTGAATTACTTGAAATATAACTGTTTTAATATTTAAACTGCGTACTTATGGGTCAAATTGTCCTATGTATGGGTCAAACTGCGTATTTATGCTAAAGTGAATTACTTGAAATATAACTGTTTTAATATTTAAACTGCGTACTTATGCTAAACCGATTTGTTTGAAATTGAACTCTTTTGGCATTTAACTCTGTGTGGACAGAAGCTATTCTAATACTAAACTGAATTGTTTGAATTAGAACTATTTGAGTAAACTGAATTGCTTGAAATAGATATATTTTGGGCAATTAAACTCTATAATGATGCTAAACTGAATTGTTTGAAATAGAACTGTACATTTTTATAAAAATGGATTTGGCATTAAATAACCGACAAAGATTGATATGCCATAAAACCCAAACAATCAATAGAATTACAAGCAAAAATATTAAAATGTAAATATTAACATGCAATAGATTCACTTCTTTATTTCAAGGCATAAAATAATCCTAGATGAGTTAATATTCAATTAAAATATTTTATTAAGATATAATATTCTATTAAAATATACATTAAATTATAATATTCTATTAAAATCGGTCCATGAATGAACCAGCTCCAGAAGATGCAACTGAAGAGTGTGTCACTTCCAGCACAACAGTCTTCTTCGTTGTGTGACATTATAAGGGAAGTATTTTAAAGGCGATAAAGTTGATTTTTAATCATTTTTTTACACAGTAAGTCTCAAAAATTAATGGACTGATATTGTCTGTTTTCATATGTTTATGATAACCGTTCTTCTTTTAACTGATATTGTTCTCATTTTCACCTCCCCGTCCCAAAAATGACTCGGTGGAGGGACAAAGAATAAACCACTGAAAGAGTTGCTAAGAAAGGGGATAAAAGGGTTGGTTATATGACGTAGATACAGGTGGGCGATCAATTGCATTGGTTTAGACAACGCCCTAGATTCCCCCCTCTCCTGGCACTCGACAAATAAAACTCTTTTTTACCAATTCGTAGATGCTGGTAACACTTTGATGGTTGTACAATACGTTCCCACGACCAATAAAACAGGTCCGGCTACTGTTCATTTTTCAAACCAGCTTTGCCTTTTTTTTATATATATCTCTTCTAAATGTACAAGAAAGACATTTGTTAGATGTGAGATCAAAGGTTTTAGCTCCAAATCAGAGCCGATAACAATCATTAAAAGGTTCGACTTATTTTGTTAATGGCATATCAACCTTCATGAGTTATTTAATATCAAAGGGATCCTTGTAGAAGAACATTTGTGGTACTATTTAACCAATCGCTGAGGTGAAGGGATAAGTGGGTTCATACCTTTCCCGACGGTATTTATTCGACAGTAAATATGGTGTGAATCGTGTTCGAACTCGCATACTACGATGTTAAAGTCCAGCCAGTTCGACACTATTTTGCAAGGATTCCCCACATTCATTAAGAGAAAAAGCGAAAGTTGTTATTAAAAACTAAATACTGCTACCTAGTTTTAAGTTTTTAAACTAAATTTCTAGGTTTTCCTCGGCCATTATTGGTTACTTGGGATGTCAACCTGTTATGAATTTTCCTTCTCCTAGACTGGTTGCCAAATCAAGGCCAAAGAACCTAGTTTCCTTTAATATTTAGCAATAGCTGAGTGAAGAATAGATAGATTAATGTCAAGCAAAATGTAAATAACTTCGTCCAGGATTTGAACTCGGATCACCGATTCCATTTCCTTCGACAACAACCACAACATTAAGCGCTCATCCAAAACTAAACTTAATAACCGACAACTGTATCTATAAAATCTATCTTACGTAGGAGTCCCGTGGACGTACATTTATTATCGAATTAGTATCAAATACAGCGCCCCAATCTTTCTATTGTGTTCACAGCGCTAATTGGAGGCTTGTTAAAAGGTATTCCGGTTTGAGGGACCACAAGCTTTTAACTTATAGAAGAAAAGAATACTAATTTTTAAAAAGAAAAAAAAATCAGATCAATTGAAGATAAATATTTATAACTTGTCAGGTTTTCATTCTGCTGTTGGCTTTTTCATTCTATACTATGCAGTCAGTTCACGTCAACAGTATGACGTAACACCATGTACAGCAAGCTTTACTGGCACACCATTTTGCTTGTGTAATATATTCTAGCCTCTAATGTAACCATGTGCCAGACTTATACTTTTTGTACTTACGACTGAAGTCAGTGTTCAAGACAAACGGAAAACCAGAATATTGAATTTTCAAGGTTGATAGTTACTACTTTCCTAGTAATTTAGTGTAATAAAAACTTCCCTTCCAGTATATGAAATAGCGGTTGTAAATTTACTTCCGTCTTTCATATAAGTAAAGTTGGTGACTGAAGTCGGGGGCGACCCGAAGGCTCCTCTTTCCGTAGCAACTACACCGAGGCGTAGGGAAGGGCGCTACTCCTTTCCCTGTGTTGCTCCACTTTACCCTTGATCCTTACCTTATAATGCTAAGTGTTTAGCAAGACAGTATCAAGTACCATTTTTTAAGTCTTTGGTATGACTCGACTTGGGATTGAACCCCGGTCTCCCGGACCATTGGCGAACACTCTACCTACTAGGCCAATGAGCCGGTTAAAATACATATTTATATTGCTGAAATTTGCATATATATATATATATATATATATATGTGTGTGTGTGTGTGTGTGTGTGTGTGTGTACGCTTTTTCTCAACTAGAATTTTTCGATTATTTGTGGGATTGTTATAGTCCTCGAAGGTAGTTTGGTTTATACGCGTACGGATCGATAAGTAACAAGTTAAAGAGAAGGAGAGGGAGGTGGTTATGCATCTGATGTATGAACATCTGTTGTTTCTTCACCATTAGGGTTGGAAATGCAGTCTCCCAATGAACGCATCACTCAGTCTGCTGCAGATGCAGAATACATCGACTGCATCTGTGCAGATGGGAATGACTCCCGCAACAGGTGTCCTGGATATGACACTAAACAATCTGACGGTGAGAATTCAGTAATCCTAGAGCTTTGGGGAATGCGGAGTACCCTTTCATTGCCATCGTTCCCAAGTTCCACAGTGGTAGCATTTGATAGGGTCTAATCTGTGAGTCAAATAGAACAAAACTGAGTACTTATGCTCAACCGAATTGCTTGGAATAGAACTGTTTGATATTTAAACAGCGCACTTATGCTAAACCGAATTGTTTAAATAGAAATGTTTTGACATTTACTGCATATTATGCTAAATTGAATTCTTTGAAATAGAACTGTTTCGGCATTTAACTGTGAGTAAATAAAAACTATAGTTATACTAAACTGAATTGTTTGAATTAGGACTGTTTGACAAAACTGAATTGCCTGAAATAGAAATGTTTTGACAATTAAACTTTGTACTTATGCTAAACTGAATTGATTGAAACAGAACTGTTTATTTGTATAAAGATAGATTAAGCATTAAATAATCAACAAAGGTTGAAATGCCATAAAACCCAAACAAATAAACAAACAAACAAACCTAATGAACATGAGAATTGATGCATAGCACTAGCTCTAAATTGTGCTGTTTTTAGAGATGCTCTAGTGTTAGCAAAGATAAAGTTAGCTGTTTTAAATTTTTTGTAAACCAATTCATCTTTGAGGATGTACGTGTGGTAATTGGTGAACATCATAGGAAAGGGACCTGTCGTCCAGAGTTCAAAATCCTGAACGAGACTGTTTGCATATCACACAATCCAATTATCCTCCTCCAGCTATGGGTAAATAGTTGAGCTGACTGGTTACTTCAGCCTAGGTTAATGAACCATTTACAGAGAAGGACAAACCTGAATTTAAAACTGTTAAACTCCGCTTTAAAATTGATCTTGTGTCACATCTTACCCGTGGAGAAGGGCCGAGTAAATACACATCTCAGAGAATCATAATCCTATCCACACACACACACACACGTATATAAGAAGACGAAGTTGTTCTTTTGAACTTTCAATATTTAATGATTAATCACGCTAAGGTTATAAATATTGCTCCCATAGTGAAGGCCTATAAATCGGCCTTTAAAAACAGCATTCGGATTTCAGTATTTTTCACCTGATTTCAAACCTTGATATATGACAGCAGCGGAAAAGCATTATTTCTTGTCTCTTTTCTTAGTTTTAACAGCCTTAGCCATTAGGGGTTAATATTCGTCGCTGTAAAACAAAAGATTAGTTTTTACACTTCCTGTAAAAGAATGAAGTACATTTGAGAGATGGTTCTACGATTATTTATACTTTTGTAAAAAGATTAGTTTAGGTTATTTGGTTTAATGGCATATCAAAACTTAATGGTTATTTAATGCCAATTCCTGTTTATACATATGCATATTATCTTTAATTTCTACTGAATAGTTTGTTGGTAGCTTTATTTTGAAACGAATTAGAGCTCTTTGTTTGCCCACGGTTAATGATTTCAAGTATTGCATTAATCTTTAATCGCATTTTTTCTTCAGTCGTAATAAAAGAAAAGCACAATTATATATAATAATAATTTCAACACTAAGATTTTTTAAGGATTTCGCTGATCCCTGGGAGTAGTATTCTTTATCAACTCTTTTTGGTGATTTTATTCTTGATTTTGAGAGGACTCAATCGAGTTTGACTGCGGGCAGTTTGAATGCTTTTTCTGGTCTTTCGTTATTCACTTCGATGTTAAATTGGGTTTGTCTTGTAGGTTTTGTAAAATTGGTACTAGATCATTGGGAGACAAGTTTTTCGCTCTGTCTTGGAGATTTATGTGACCTTTGTTTTGTGGAAGATTTTTATTTTATTTTTTAGCGGAGTGGTTTATATTTGGGGTGGTAGGTTTTTTGTGTGCATTTTTTAAAACAATTTCATTGGATATTTTCCCTCCTTTTAATTTTTTTTTTTAGTTTAATCTGTGCTTCTCTTTGGTGGATTTTGGTCAAATGTAGGTTTTCAGGTGCTTCTGAAATTTTGGCCCTTCATTTAACCTTTGGCAAAGATACTTTTCCAGAAACAGTTTGAGAACGCTTGAAAAATAGTTGGTTGGTTGTATGGTTTTACGGCGATCAAATTTTATTGGGTTATTACATGCCGAAGACATTTTATACAATGGTTTCAAGCAACTATTCTTTTCGATGTTATACGTTTCTTAGTATACTGTATCTCTGCCTATTACCAAAGGTTTTCAATAGCCTAGTCGGCTGAAGCTGTAGAATACACCGACTGCATCTCTGCAGAGAGGTTGACTCTCACCCCCCCGTAACCAGTATCCTAGATATGACACTAAACAATCTGATAAGGAAGCTCCATTAATGCTGGAGCTTTGGGGAATGCGGAGTTTACCTTCATTGCTATCGCTCCCATGTCCACTTTGGCTCGTAGAGAAAGCTCCTGATAGGTTCTTATGTTTGAGTCAAATAGAATTGTTTGACATTTAAACTGTGAAAACAAATGACATGATAAATTGAATTGTTTGAAATAGAACTGTTTAATCGTTTAAGTGTAAACAAATGACTGATGTTTAATTGAATTTTTAGCAATACACAGCTTTACTTGGAACCATTTAACTTTAACAAATGCTAAACAGAATTGTTAGAAATAGAACTGTTTGATCATTTAACTCTGTATATCTACAAAATATACTTACAAATTAAGAATTTAATATATGTTTAAAAACAGGATTTGGAATTAAATAACTGTTGTGACCTTGAAGGGTCTGAAATGAATAACACAAAGAGATATAAGGTTTACAGCAGTATATATTTACGGAAATACAGACAGTAACGGTTATTGGAGGTTGACTAGACTCACTTTCATCATTTATCGAGCCAGTTACTATTTATAGTGTCGGGGGTCCATGCAGTGACGTCATAGAGTATATCACCATAACAATTACCTAAAATGGACGATATGCCATAAAACCAAGCTAAATCTAACCTAAGATTTTTCAAGTAGAATTTCTTAATCAGTAAATGGGACCCTAACAGGTGCTAACATATCACACTGGAGCAATGATAACGAAGGGTAATTTTCCGCCCCTCCCCCCGAGTTCCAGAACTGGACTTTCACTATCGGTTGTGGCTTAGAGTCACACTTTGGACACCTTTTTTTGGTGAGGGTCTTACTTCTCTGCAGCTGATATTGTTTTCGAGTTGTTGGCACGGCCAACGAGGGGAATCACTGATAAAATCGGACATATGTAATTAAAACATGAATTTCCGATATTTTTCAGATCCTGAATTTTGACAATACCTACCCAGATGATCTTTTAAGTCTGAAATTAAGAGTGTTTCAACAAATTGACGTTTGTTGATGTTCTCGTCTATATCGCGTAAGAGTTTAAGGCTTAGATAATAACGGTTTCTTTAACTGAATGGCATATCAACCTTCGTGGGTTATTTAATTTCAAAGCCATTCTTAAAGAAGGATAGTATTGGTACTAACTTCAATGTGGCAGGATAAGGGGTTCTAACCCTTCTCTAGAGGTCTTAAAGTGAATGTAATAGCGTGACTAGGGTTTGAACTCGTTTACTACAATGTCGCCACTCACCATGTCAGCCACTGCGCTACTGGGGGACTTCCCCTGAACTAGCTTTTAATGATAGTGAAAGGATTTCTTAAAACTGATGATGATCTGTTAATGTTGTTTGCGTCAGAGTCAAATTATCTGAAACTGCTGTTTTTTTTGTATTTTTTTCTGTAAAGACATTAATAAAATTTTCTTTGAAATACTTTAATGATCCACTGAAACAGTAAAAATTTACGATTTGAAGAGTTGATTTTTCTTGTCAATTAACACTAGGTCAGTTCCAAGGGCATCAATTACATTTGGTATCACCGTTTGCAGTTTATTCCACGAAGTTTTCAGCTCTCTAGTAAGATCAGAATACTTTATATTTTCGTTTTCTTTTATTTTGACTCTGTGATACGCTGGATTGGCAAAATTCAAAAGATGATCACTTATTTTCTTTTTGTTAATTATCAATAGGTCTTGTATTCTGACTGGTATTGAAGGATCCGTTTATATCTCAAAGTCCCAAAAAATTTTGTGCTTCTCAGTTTCTTAGATTTTGGTTTTCAAATATACCATTTTTCATTTGGATCAAATTTTGATCTCTTGCACGATTCCCAGTGTATCACCTTTCAAACCCAATCATACCTACTCTTGCGTTTTTTTTGTGCAAGTTTGCTTCATCTACTTATTATGTGAATTATTCTGTGAATATTTCTGTCTCCATTTAACCAACACTTGCTATTCTGCGTATTAGCAATTTTTGCTTCAAGATAATTAGTTCTTAAGGCATTATTTTGAGTGGCTGCTGATTGAGATCTAGTTTCTCCCTTGAGGTGTCTTCTGCGTAGCCATATCCAGGTCATTTCAAGAACAATTTCCAGTGTTGCTTGAAGTATCTATACATTTATTTTTGCTTCCCATTTTTGTTTCCTAGATTTTTGTTCATTGTTTCCCTTCTTTTCGTCAAGTTAATTACACTGCTGTAATTGGCTGCTGTGATTGATCAATTTCAACGTCTTTGCTTTTTGTTTGAAGTATTATTTAAAATTTAATAATAATGCAATGTAACTATTTCTGAAATCCAGCATGAATATCTACTTCTGGACATTCTTATTAATGTTTAATAAAATGTTGATAAATATTTTTTTCTAAAACTATCAATTGATTTTTCTGGCACTTTCATAACTTCTTTCTAATTATTGCTTATTGGTACCCCCCCTCCTCCAACTTTCTCACGTAGGGACACTGATTTTACGTTAAAACTTTCCTTAGATCCAGAAAGTATCCTGACTAAATTGCGTAGTTCTACATAAAAAAAAGTTTGGCTGTCTATAAGAGACGAATAAACAAACCATTCCCAATTATTTATAAGAGATAAAATAAAAAAGGCATTGGGACAGAATATTTTAAATCTCAAAAGTTTAGATTTAAATGAAATGTGTATACAGCAAAACATTTTATATAAGAAAGTGATAATTTCTTGATGAGATTAGGTAAATTCTTGGAACTTTTGATAAGCTGTTTTAATAATTTTTATCGACAGGATTTTGAAAGTATAGAATCCTTCATTCTCATCAGACCTATTTTTTCGAAGAAAAATATATGAATATATCTCAGTAGTAAGATTTGAGGATGTAGAGTACACTAAAAGACGCAGCCTCACAGAATATAAAAATGATGCTTCAACCAATGAAAAACTTGATGGAATGTGTTTTAAAAACCATGGGGAATATATATTTAAACACAATTGCGGTTTCATTTCTCGTTTAGTTCTGAGTTGCTTGCTTACAACTTCAGTCTCGATACTTTTAAACATACTTTAATAAAGAATACTGTTGGAAATCTGTCATTTTTGTCAGCCTTGTAACTTTCCTAGATTAAGATTTTGAATATCATGAGTAGAAGCCTTATTGAATGTATATATTTATCCGAACCCTCCTCAACGGGCAATATGTAACACCAGGTCAATTTATAAGCGGAGTAAAGCTGCTTTGAAATTAAGGTTTTCTTCTCCACTGGTTGCCTATCCAAGGCCAAAGAACCCAGTTTGCATTTCTATTTGCTCATAGCAGTAGGGTAGGGCAGGTGGATTCATGTCTTTCTAAACAGCATTCGCGCGAAGTGAAAAGCAAACAACCTCGACCAGGGTTTGAACTCGGGTCACCGATTCTCTTTTACTACGACAATAAACATTACGCAAAGTTCATCTCATGTGCATTTCATGCTTCAAGAAATTTCCCTCTTTGGTTGAGCCGATAACTTTTCAGCATTTTAATCTATTCTACAACGTGTGGCCTCGAAATGTTCGCTCTGTACTGTTTTTAGCCAAAGAAGTCAGATGAGAATTAGGATAATCATCGGCAATGATTTGAAATCGGGTCACTGAGTCAATTTCCTATGACGATAACCGTTTCAGCAAGCGCGCCTCTTTACGGAGTGTATGTTTATTTGATGAACTCAGCCTAGACTTGAACCTTCTGAGATTCAATACAGTCAGATGCGCTACTCACTGCTCTGCAGTTGGGTTTCTACGTTCGGTTGAAGCGATATTTCATTTTAAAAAGCCGCCTTTCTTTGCGTAATATATTTATTTCTGCGTTCACGACAGCGAATAATGTTTTCTATTGTTTGTCTCCAACTGAAGCATTAAAGCAACGTAAATGCGAAGCAAAACTTGAAACACCTGTTTACTAAATATATATTGATTCCTTTCAATAACTCTCTCCATCTATCTATCTATCTATCTATCTGTCTATCTATCTATGTGTTTGGGGAGGAAATGTCTCTATGAGTTCTTTGTGTGGCACATCCCCTCTAAACTGTTATAAAATAAGAAACTTTGGAAAAAAAAAGAAATAAACCTTCCGCTCACCTACCTTCAAACACAGCACGTCAAAACAAATTCTAAAGGCGTTAGACTGACCGCTGCGACAAAAGCTACTTTGCATGAGTATCAAATAAACATTTTCTTTCTTACCATAAAGAACGGAACTTCAAGTCTGTACACCTGTTCCCTACCCCTGAGATATATGGGCAAGTGCAATTATTATATCTGATGTACTCAGGCTACTATCTTCATCTTGATTGTATATTATAGTCACAACTTTGGGGGTTTGAACTCTTCAGCCTTATTAAAGTGTATATCGTAAGTTGATAACATTTTATTCAATTCGCTGAGATAGCTTGTTATCATTCAACTACCATTGCTTTGAGGATAAGTTTAGTTTGGTTTTATAGCCTATCAACCAATATAGGTTATTTAATGACAAATCATGTTTATACAAATATATTAAATTTATATGATTTGTTGACATTTAGTTGATAACACTATATAGTCATTTGCACACAGTTGAATGATTTCAAGTATTGCAATATTATACCAATAATTCAATATAGGCACATAGTTAAAGAGTTTCAAGTATTGTTATTTAACACTAACAATTCTAGTCAGCATTATTCATTCGTTTGTACACATTTAAATGACTTTAATTACAATTCAATTAGATAGTCATTTGCTTATACGCAGTTAAATGGCCAAACAGTTCTATTTCTAACAATTCCGTTTAATACAAGTCATTTGTTTGAAAACAGTTAAAAACGTCAAACAGTTCTATTTGACCAATAGAAAGATCCTATCAGGTCCTATCTATGGGTCAAATAGAACCCGACCAGGTCAGAGTGGACCTGGGAGCAACGGCCATTAAAGGGTGCTCCACATTCCCCAAATCTCCAAGGTTGGAGCTGCGCCATCAGATAACTTAAAACCATATCGAGTACACTCATTGGAGGTGGGGCTTACTCCTCTGCAGAGATACAGTCGGTGTATTTTACAGTCAAAGCCGATTGGGCTTTAAAGATAAGAGATTAATAGATTTAGGCGTTTTGTTTTTTTCTAGATTATCAGTTCTAACTCAACAATAACGCTACGTAATTATTTTGCCCACTAAAAAACTTCCAATGAATTTCTAATTTTTGATTATTTTTTCTAAAAAATACATATTTTTTTTCCAAAAATTAAACCTCGTCCAACCTGTATTAGTTTAATCTTTCCTCTCTGTATTGCTTACAATCAGATACAGTTTAGTGTCATACCGAGGTCACCTCTTCTTGGTGTCTTACTGTTGTTCTCTTGATATAGTCACAGTATTCTAAGCCCCGTTGATAGGCTGTAAGCAGTAGAAGTTTGCAATATCTAATAAGAATATTCCCATTTTGAGTGGGTCTTTGGTGTTTCTATATGTTTGCAACTCTCGTCATTTCTCGTAATCCTTAAGACTTGTTCAGTCAGCAAATAGAAAAACGTATCTCTAATCAAAAAGAGCCTTCACTATGGCTTGACTCTATTAATATCCAACCTTTTATCACGTCAAATTTATTGAAATTTATATACGAGAAGACGCTGGTTGGTATCGCCGTCAGTAAAATATCCCTTATCAGCTTTCGAACAAAAATAAAGAAAAGAAAATGGTGACTCCATATTGCCGTCCTAATTCTTATCATTTTGCTGATGAATGCCGAGCAAATATCATGATAAGAAAGTAGAAGATATTAAGTAGTATTCATATCTAGCTTCTTGGTTATGGAAAGTGTCCAGGAAAGTTGTGAGCATGCAAGATAAATCTCAGCAGACGAACACCATGTCGACAGAGCTTGTGGTGTAATGGTTATCGTCGTAGGAAATGGACACGGCGACACGATTTCAAATCCTGAACGAGACATAGCATTTCACATAGCACTAATACCCTTGGTAAAGGTATAAATCCAATTATCCTCCCTCCCGCTATAGGTAAATAGTAGGGCAGACTTGGTTCTTCAGCCTTGGTGAGGCAACAAGTCTAGGAGAAGGAAAACTCTGAATTCAAACCTGTTAAACTCCGCTTAAAAATTAACATTGTATCATATCCTGCCCGGGCAGAGGGGTTGGTAAATATGGGGGTTTCCTCGGTACAAAATTAAGCTGTATTTGATGGTGATGCTACACTTCTAGAGGTTTAGGAAGTGTGGAATTTATGGCCATTTCTCTGAGTTATACTTTGACCAGGGTCCCGTCAATTGATCAAATAGAACGGTCGGAAAATATAAGTATTCGATAGGAATGTTTGATGCCTTATAGCTTCGAGTCCTGGGTATGTCAACTGCATCTGATGGTGAGGCTCCATTCCAAGAGCTTTGGGGAATGTGGAGTACCGCTTCATTGCCATTATTCTGTGGTCTACTTTGACCCTGAGTGGTAGTGACGGATGAACTGTTTAATCATTTACATTGGATTATTGAAATTATACTACTCCTTGCGAGTAATTATCATTCATTTCGCTTTCTTTGATTTTCATGATTTATCATTATTTGAAGCCATACGATTGTAAGTAAATTATTCTTATTAGTTTGGAATTCTCGACAAATAGAAGTATTTGTATCAAATAACAATACTTGAAACTGTTTGGTTAGGTTTCTTTCTTTAATCGCATATCAAATTTCGAAGGTTATTTAATGCCAAAGCCATCCTTCGAGAAGGACGGCTGTGGATCTATTTAACCCAAGGCTGGGAGGATAGGGGGGTTCATACCTTTCCAAAGAGTATTAGTTCGAAAGTGAACGTAATAGCACGACTGGTGTCCGAACTCACAATTATTCCGTTGTCCAGCGCTTTAACCATTACACCACGAGGACTCTCTGCTTCAACTGTGTACAAATAAATTATACCTAACTTGTTTAAAACATGTTACCAATAAACTATTTGCTTACAAATTATATATATATTGTTTTAGGGCCAAAGGGAAGGAAAAAATACACGCACAAATACAACGAAAAGCATATCAAATATCAAAGAATAATGAGGGGTAAAGCTGACTAAGGTAAACACACTCTAAGAAAAAGAGAGGAGTGACCACCTTATAAACCCATAACCAACTGAAAACCATTCACACTGCTAACTCGAGTGAGTTTAATTCTCATTGAATACCTCATTAACAGGGCCTTGTGCCATGCAAGCATACACGTATGTAAGAACAAAATAAATAAATAAATCCTACAAAAATAACAATCTCTTCGTGGATCTACTCATTTATATATGTATGTATAAGATTTGGTATTAAAGAGATACATTAATAATATATTTGATATTCTTTATTTGAAAAAAATATTGGTGCTTTCTGCGGGAGCATGTTTTTAATTTAAATGAGAGCTAAGTTATTTATCGCTTTAAACATGTTTCTTTTAGTCTGGTTTGTTAGCCCTAATTAAGCAGTAATGTTTTCTAATTATTTTGCATCTCTTGTTTGAAGAACGACTTATAAACCTACTTTGTAATATCTAATTAACTGTGAATAATTATCTTAGTAAGATATATAATTCGTTAAATATGACCTTAAAGTTTTCATAAAAAGGTAAGGAACACACACTATATTTTAGTTAATGAATATACCGAAATCTGATCCCACTCATAAAATAAAACAAGAATTCTTCCAAGCTGTTGACGTGTCAGTACTATTCTATAGTTGCACCAATTAGACTTTAATGAGAAGGTTTTGTTCCTTTGTTTAATGACATATCGACATTCTTGGTTTATTTCATGCCAAAACCACTCTTGTAGAAGAACAGTAGAGGTATTATTTAACCCATAGCTGAGGGAATAAGGAAGTTCAAATCTTTCCTGAGTGTATTAGTCCAAAAGAGAGGGGAATAGCGCGACTGGAGTTTGAACTTGCGTACCTCGACGTTGCAGTCCAGAATTTTAGCCACAATGCCAGGGAGATTCTCTACTTGAACTTTACTGAAAAGCCCGAAGAAAAATCTTGATAGGAATTACACAATGATGCTGTAAGATGTTTTCAAAAAATCCTTGAAGCAACTCTCTACAAAACAAAAAAACACGCAAGCAACACTCTTCAAAACGAGCAAGATATGGTGAGAACTACCGGTGAAAAAAAGATGAATTCATACATGACGTTCTCACATGGACTCCTATACATGGTCACACTAGTGTTGGTCGACCAGCAAACACTTACATTCCTATACTCAGTGAAGACAGTGGATTCCGTCTAGAGGAGTTTCCAAGAGCGATAGCCAATGGGAACGCATAACGAAAGAAAGAAAGAAAGAAAGAGAGAGAGAGAGAGAGAGAGAGAGAGAGAGAGTTAACGGAATCCATGCTCTCATCATGGAACAAACGAGTTCTATTTAACTGCAGCAAGGTTTACGGTTCATTGTTTGAAGTACCTTCATAAGAAGAATCCTCTTTACCAACGAGGTACAAACTTGTTTTTACATAAAATATCCTTTCTATATGTTCAATAAGTATGAAATCCTTCTACATATTACCTAAGAACATCAGATAGTGGTTCTAGAATGATCTATGCTCACCATTATTTAAGCATGCGTACTTCTAGGTGCCTAGAAACACAGTAATTAGATTTTCAGCTATTTTTCTAAACTCTAGAACTGTTTTAGTCCCATGATCGAAACTATACAATCAACGCCATATTCTCAGAAGCTATCAATCATAGCAAATTTACTCACAGTGTTTTTACACACCGTTCATCGGTTAGAACTTATTCGAATCCAACACTACCTGTTAATTATAGATTTCGCCCCTCTGTTATGTTAGCAATAAATTAAACAGTAAAAATATTTCCTTTAATGAATAAAATCAATATAAGCTAGCTGAGTCATGACGAATGTTTTTTTATATACACTGATGAAAAAAATCTCACTGATTACGAGAAATAACGAGAGTCACGAAGATTGAGAATTTGTAAAGTTTTGCTCAGAATGGGAAAATTCTTGCTCTCACTCTTTAAAACACTAAAAATATAAAGCAGGAAATAATTATGTGAAGATAAGACATCATCAAATAATCGGGCAAAGTTTGACTCTAGCTGTCAGAGGAAAACGCCAACGATTATGTACCAGTCAGAATGCAGTTTGGACTTAAGTACAAAGCGTTATAAAGGCAATTCACCTGTGCATATTTACAGGTTTCTTAGTATCAATTAATTCAAACCACTTGCTTAGAGATATGCTCAGAGAAGAACTTAAGCAAATTGACCAAAGAGCAAGAAAACTAATGACCATGCACAAGGCATTACATCCAAGAGATGACGTTGACAGACTATATGTATCAAGAAAGGAGGGAGGAAGAGGATTTGCCAGCATTGAAAACAGCGTTGACGCATTGAAACGACTCAAGGACTACAAAGAAAAGCACAAAGGACTGATTACAGCCATCAGAAACGAGACATGCCACAAGATGGACGACAGAATGATGCTACCTAAGAAACAAAAATGGGAAGAAAAACGACTCTATGGGGGTTTTAAACGAGCAGTAAACAACATAGCACACGAGAAAACCTGGACGTGGCCAAGAAAAGGAAACTTTAAGAGAGAAACTGAATCTCTCCTAATAGCAGCACAAAACAACGCCATAGTAACCTATCATATCAAAGCGAGAATAGATAAGGCGCAACAAAATAGGAAATGTAGGTTATGTGGTGATAGAGACGAAACGATCAGTCACATAATAAGCAAATGCAGCAAATTAGCACAGAAAGAATATAAGACTAGAGACGACTAGTTGGGCAAGGTGATCCACTAGGAAATGTGCAAGAAATTTAAATTTGAACATCGGAACAAATAGTTTATGCACAACCCAGCATCTGTCTAAGGAAATGATATAGTTTTTGGAGTTTTTTTTTAATATATGTTTACATTCTAAGATATAGACCTCACATTGCATTTTAGAATGTTCGCAATTTCCGTTTTTTTTTTGTTTTTTTTTGTTTTTTTTTTGTGGGCAATTTCCGTTTTTTTTGGGGGGGGGGAATATATTTATTTATTTATTTTTATTTCTTTATTTTTCTCTATTTTTAAATTTTATTTTTTAAAATTTCATCTCCTCCTGCTCTACATGGATTTCACACACCCACACCTTTCATCCTCTTATTTCCAAGTCCTCCCGTCCTTATGCATATCCTTTGTTGACTGTATCAAGAGCACCAATTACAATTGGTATTTTTTCAGTTCCCTAGAAATGTCAATGTACTTATCCCTCTTTTAACATTCTTTTAATTTAACTCTGTGGTCTTCTGGGACAGCAAAGTCCAGAATTTTGCAAGTCCTCTTTTTGTTGTTGTTGATTATAATAAGGTCGCTTCGTCTGGAAAGGATTAGGCGATCCATTTGTTAGTCAAACCCCATAGGAATTTATGAGTGTCATTCTCTAGGACAGATGCTAGGTTGTGCATATACCGTTTGTTCATATGGACAAATTTAAATTTCTTAAACATCTCCCAATAGATCACCTTGCTCACTCAGTCTTATACTCCTTCTCTGCCAATTTGCTGCATTCGCTTATTATGCGATTGATGTTTTCGTCTTTATTACCACATAGCCCACTTTTGCTATTTTGCTACGTCTTATCTATTCTCGCTTTGATATGATTGGTTCTTATAGCGCTGTTTTGTGCTGCTATTGGGAGAGATCAGTTTCTCTCTAAAAGTTTCCTTTTCTTTGCCACATCCAGGTTTTCTCGTGTTAGATGTTGTTTCTTATTCGTTTAAACCACCCATAAAGTTGCTTTTCTTCCCGTTTTTGTTTCCTAGTTATTGTCATTCGGTTGGTCATCGTGTTGTCAGTATTATTTTTTATGCATGTAATCAGTCGTCCTTTGTGCTTTTCTATGTAGTCCTCGAGTCGTTGTATAGGATACGTGAACACTGTCTTCAATACTGGCAAGTTCTCTTCCTCCCTCTTTCTTGATACATATAGTCTGTCAACGTCGTCTCTATGATATAATGCCTTGTGAATGGTCAGTAGTTTTCTTCTTCTTTGGTCGATTGCTTAAGTTCTTCTCAGTTACTCTTCAAAAAGGGTCCTGAATAACTAACGAGGGTTATAGCCTAGGTATTCATTTCTTCGATAAGGTTTCTGCTTGACATTTTTGTCTCGTGTAGCTTTCTAGTTTTCCGGAGATATTCTTTCCTAATTTCTTCTTTCATCTCCACTTGTTCGATGGTGTCAACTCCCAAGATGCCCAAGTATTAGTAGGTCTCCTTTTCTCCGAGTGTTCTAATCTTATCTTGACTTAGGTAATTCCATTGCGTTAGCCAGCTGTCGTTTGCGACTTTTCATTACTAGCATGGCACATTTTTCTATGCTAAAGTCCATTCCTATGTCCTGACTGTATATTCTAACTGCGTGTATTAAGGTTTCCATTTCTTTTTCGTTTCTTGCAAATAGTTTGATGATATGCATGTACATTAAGTGATTGACCTTTTCTTGCGATCTACTTAGTTTGTATCCAGCTGTGCATTTTCTGCGTATGTGGTTAAGTCGTATGATGGCAATTGTCAATCGTAAAGGTGATAGTGCGTCTCCTTGAAATATACATCTTTGGATTTTTGCTTCAGCTAAGCTTCTTCCCTATGCTGTCAATTCCTCTGTCCAGGTTTTCATGGTTTTCTCGATAAAGTTTATGACTTCATCTGATATTTTGTACTCCTGAGGCAGTTAATTCTCCAGCTTTGCGGGACCATGTAATTATTATTATTACTCATTTGAGTTTTTTACATCAGCGTAAGCTGATGGTCTTTCACTGGAGATTGAGTGACCGCAAGTCTCCTCAAGTCTCCAGGACACTTCTCAGTATTCCGGCCCTTTTCAATAATACTGTTTTTTGGATGGTCTCCACCCGGCCGCCAACTTCCAAATCTTCCAGGCCCTTTAGTAATTCTTTAGTTATCGTGCCAAAAGCACCAATCACAATTGGTATAACTGTCACCTTCATGTTCCATAGTTTTTTTAATTCTCTAGCAAGGTCGAGGTACTTATCTCTCTTTTCACATTTTTCAGTTTTATTCTGTGGTCTGCTGGGACAGCAAAGTTGACAATTCTGCAGATTTTCTTTTTTTTTTTTTGTTGTTGATTATTATAAGATTTGGTCTTCTGGCCGAGATTAGATGATCCGTTTGTATATCAAAGTCCCCTAGGAGTTTGTGAGTGTCATTTTCTAGGACAGATGCTGGGTTGTGCATATACCATTTGTTGGATGGTCAAATTTCAATTTCTTCCACATTTCTCCGTGGATCACCTTGCCGACCCAGCTGTTTCTAGCCTTGTACTCCTTCTGTGCCAATTTGCTGTATTCGCTTATTATGTGATTGATGGTTTCATCTCTGTCACCGCATAGTCTGCATTGGCTATTTTGTTGCGTCTTATCTATCCTCACTTTGATATGATTGGTTCTTTTGGCGCTGTTTTGTGCTGCCATTAGGAGAGATTTTGTTTCTCTCATAAAGTTTCCTTTTTTTTAGCCATGTCCAGGTTTTGTCGTGTGAGGTGTTTATTATTATTATTACTATTATGATTATTAACTACTCATTAGAGTTTCTCACATAAGCGTAAGCTGATGGTCTTTCACTGAATTTTGAGTGACAGGAAGTCTCCTCAAGTCTCCAGGACTCTTCTCAGTATTCTGTCTGTTCTCAATAATGTAGTAGTTTGGATAGTCTCCACTCGTCCGCCAACATCCAAGTCCTCCAGTCCCTTTAGTAATCCTTCAGTTACTGTACCGAAAGTACCAATTAAAATTGGTTATTATTTTTATTATTATTATTATTTTGTTGTTGCTTCTGTTGCTGTTGTCTATTATTGAATTTACACATTGCTAAATCCGTTTTAATCAGAAACGAGCGAAGACACCAATGATGTATTAGTAGATACAGTCAAATTACTTCATTACATACACGAGGTGTGTTCAAAAAGTTTTGAGACTGAAGCTGCATTTATCGAGAATCAATAAGACGTTAATTTTCTTCGAAATAATTCCCTTGGCTTTGAATGCCCGATTTCAGAGAGTTTTCTATTATTCAAAACACTTTGGAACTCCACATTTGATATGGTGGCGAGCAGCATTTGTCTATTTTTCAATGTCCTCTTCGTCTTAAATGTTTAGTTTGATATAAATTAAAAGTTTAATAAACGAGAAAATGTTATACGTAGTTTGTTCTGGTAAATATTGTGTGAAATACATTTGCATAACTCTGCATTTCGCCAAAACTTGCAGTTGAAAAATATCAAAAATGCGGATCAAAATGCTTCTAGAGCGGTCACTAACTTAATCGAGACTTTGTTCTTTATGTATAGGCATCATCACTTTTATTAGATAAGTTTTTCAAGTGTGCGCGAAGGAATTCCCGTAGTGTAAGTGATAAAGTAATGAACTGTGATATCGGAGTGGGTTTAAACTCGAGTTAAATTATTACGTTCCCTTCCGGATTGATATTCTTCTGAAAGGAATCAATTCCCTTATCCTGCTGGATATTGGTAAAAAAAGCACCACTTCTGTTTTCTACCAGTATGGTTTTCTTATAAAAAAAAAAAAATAAAACACCAAACGTATATGTGAGAATCGTTCAGAAAGCTGTAAGTCAAACCCAGAAATTCTTGCTTATTATAATAGTACTGTAATCTGGATGGTCTCGATTCTTTCTCAGATTTCCAATTCCAAGAATCTGTCTCTTTTCGACTTTTTTTTTATTTTCACTTTGGGTATCGTTGAAACGATGAAATTCACAGGATGTCAATTTCTTTCTTTCGTGTTAATTAATATGAAACTTATTCTTCTGGTCGGGATTAGATGATCCGTTTGTATCTCAAAATCCAAGATATTTCATGCGTTTCATTTTTAAGGACAGCTTCTGCTTTGTGCATATACCGTTTGTTAGGTTTGGTTTAGTTTCTTTGTTTAATGGCATATCAAACTTTTTTAGGTTATTTAATGCCAAAGCCATGGTACTACTTAACCCATAGGTGGGAGGATAACGGGGTTCATACCTTTCCCAAGGGTATTTGCCCGAAAGTGAACGTAATAGCGCGACTGGAGTACGAACTCGCTTACTACGATTCCGCAGTACATCGCTTTAACCATTACACCACGAGGACACCCCCATACCGTTTGTTAGTTTGAGGAAATTTTAAATTCTTGCACAATTCACAGTGGATCAAATTCCCCATCCAATTATTCCTGCTCTTTTATTATTATCATTGACCTAGAACAGATCATTAAGGCACAGTGAACCAGGTTTTTAATTAAGCTGATTTTATAACTTAAGGAGCAAAATGAACACTACAAAAACGGTGGTAGTCATTTTGCCCCTTAAGGCGTAAAATCAACATAATTAACATTATTATTATTTGTAGTAGTAGTAGTATAAAATTTCAGCTTTACATTCGCTTTCTCACAATGGTTCACCGGTTTTTTTACCCAAGAACTAGAGTGAGAGAAATTAGTAACAATATGTATTTTTCCTGATGCCTCTTGTGGGTGTTATATTTTTATTCACGTTGATAGGTTTCTCTTTAGAAGATAAGCAATTCAACAAAATGCAATTTTGTATTTCATAAAGAAAAGGACAGGCAGGTATTTTAATTTGCTAATCTGTCCCTTTCTTGATCATGCCCAGAACTCCCACTATTTACCTGCACGATGGTAGTTTTAAGATGCCACATTTTTTTCGGGGTTTTAACTGGATTTTTGTATTTACTTATCTTATCACATTCTTTGATATGTTATAATCTGTTGGCATTGACATATCAATTAAAAGTTATGTTTTTCTTTTATAGTCATTCACTGCTACGCCTGATCAATGGCTCTTTTTTGGAGGTGGGGGGTCGGTTTGGATAGCAAAGTCCCAGAGAATAGTAGCGTCTTTCACTTCTGTTTCTGGTTCTAGTTGGTGTTAATTCCATTTTTCAGATTTTGCTATTCTGTCGAATTAACTTATTTTCCAGTGAAAATAATGTTCAATTTTATCATATCATCCTTCCTACGCTTGATAAGATTAAGCAACCGAACACAAAGTGGTCGCTTGATTCATTTTTTTCCCAGTCTGCATATTGGGTTTGATCCGATTTTTATAAGGTTTGCCCGAGAGCTTCTAATTGGTAGGCTTTTATCCTGTACTGCTATTATTAACCCCACTATTTCCACCTTCACGCCAGCACATTATTATTATTATTGTTATTAATGCAGTGATAAATTTTTACATCATTAGCTTTTACATGACTCTAGCTTATCCCTCTGAGGGGATTAAAATAGCCGAGGGACGCCCCGGGTGTCTACTGATATTGTGCAACCATTAAGTAGCATTACTAAAAAAAAAATTTAAAACGTAATGGTGATACTTTCAGATTCAGTGCGTCTATCTGATTTTACATCAAAAGATATTTACTTATGGAAGCATATACTAAAATGTGTATGACTGAGAAAAGGATAGGCGTATATTTGCTTATGACTGCGTATACTTTTAAATGCGTGTAAGCGGGAAAATTTGAGCATGTCTATATACTTAAATATCAATGCTTGCATCTAAACGTATATGTGAGCCACACACACACACAGAGAAAGAGAGAGAGAGAGAGGAGAGAGAATGAGTGTGTGTGTGTGTATGTGTGTGTGCTTAAATATTCGTGTCGTGTGAAGGGGTTTATATAGCCGTAAAAGAATTTGTTTATTTTTAAATGCGATATACAATCTATATGTACGTGGACTAACATACGAATATGTATTCTTAAGTAGCTATGAGCAGGTGAGGAAGTAAGAATATATAGGAGTTCTTACATAGATGTATATACATATTTTTAAATGTTTGTATAACAAAGAGAAAGAGAGCGTATCTATGTAAATATAATTGGAATATGCGAACGCAAGGGGTATAAGTGCCGACGAGTGCCTGCATGTATTTTACCAGATGAATATGAACAGTCTAAATGTCAGTGTGGAAAAGAGTGTGGGCATAATCTATGTTTTATGAAAGTGCTTATATATATATATATATAAGCACTTTCATAAAACATAGATTATGCATATATATATATATATATGTGTGTGTGTGTGTGTGTGTGTGTGTGAGAGAGAGAGAGAGAGAGAGAGAAAGAGAACACATGTGGTGTATTAGTTAGCAAGAAGATTAGCCTTCAACTTAGGTCTTTATTGGATGCTCCATCCTTCTGACCTTGTGTCACATCTAAGCTAAGTTTAGTAAATAACTTTATATATATTAGGCTAGTGTAGACACAAAGTTAACGGTGCTTGATAACTGTCAGTTTCTCCCAGGCATTTCGTAAGAAAATTATATTTACAAATTTCCGTTGATTCTGAGTCTCCGTTATCCTAACTTAGATATATATATATTCTATGCCTGATACTGAGCATTCTTCATTCATAAATACAGAAAGCCACACACAAACACACACACACGCACACACACACACACACACACACACACATATATATATATATATATATATTAATCTTTACATCTAATCTATACTTCTGTTGATGTGAAAAAAAGCCCAGATTGTACAACTTGTAAATTCTACAAACTGATATCTGGGGAAAAAATTTCGTAAAAATGAAAAGACGGAAAAAACACGTGCTACTTTAAAATAATCAAGTAGCACGTATGTCAAGTCAAAAGAAAAAACACCGACAGAATTACCGAAACTAAACATGATAAAGTACTCAATACACGAGATAGAGCTAATATTATGAAAATAATTCATTCATAGCCAAGGGCGAGTCTACCTAAGTTTCACCAAACGGCTCTTCAAGATTGCTCTGGCAATATATATATATTTGTATATATACGAGGGTCGGCTGAAAAGTTCAAAAGCTGAGCAAGTCACTTCCATGGAATGTGATCAAATAGATTTCATTTTTCAACTAATTACACTTCTTTGTGGTTTATTCACTTCAGTGTGTGTTTTGCTTGAGTCTATTGGTCCAAGCAGTTACGGAAAGCAAAAATGACGCCATCGTGTCACCCAATGAACTTTGCGTCCCGACCTCGTATATATATTCACCAACCCTTTCGCATACGCCTGAGATACATGGGCAGTTTTTAAGAGGTGTTCAAAAGGATTAAATTCAGTTTTCCTCCTACTACCTTACCTAGAATAAAGAAGCCCGTCTCTCCCACAATTTACCGATAGCTGCTAGGAGAATAGTTGGATTTCGTACCTTTCCGATATATATATATATATATATATATATTAGAAAGCCTTTAAGTAGAGCATACATTGCAAGTTATAAAAAAGGGACCTTTTTGGGTTAATTTTGGTCAGAGAAACTTTGTGACAGCTAGCAGTAGCGAAGAAAATTGACCACAAAAGAGACTAAGAAAAAGAAGCAAGTAAAAGAATATTTACAACATCCTTTCTTTCAACCCTACTGATTATAGTGCAACCAAGCCTGACTTAAAGAAAAAAAATCGTGCCAATATTTCCCGGTAAACGTTTATTTTTTAAATTTTTTTTCCAGTTTGTTTTTTTCTTCGCACTTTGTCGTCAGCTTACTCGATTTATCCCTCATTACTGCTTGCTGTCACGGAGTTTCTCCGACGAGAGACGACCTATAAAAGTAAGTAAATTTAGCGACTGTAGTCGAGAGCGACCCGAACGCTCCCTTTTCAACAGCTACTACACCGATGTGTCGGGTAGGGCGCTAAAAAGGATGCTGTTTTAGGACTCATAATGTATGTACTACTTAAAGCTATCAAAAATTCTATGCGTATCATAGGATTTAAATATATATATTGTCATCCTCAGAGAGACTGTTTCTTTGTATCTCAACTCTTCAGCGAAACTAGACATGCAAGATGCTTCACGCTGAGATCGAAACCCGTCCAACAATTACGTTAGACTTAGTATCTTACCGCTCAGCCAACACGCAACATACCTCAGCTCAGCAATTATAGCACATATGTAGTGGCTTTCGCTTGTTTACAACTTGTGTTATCGGATATCAAAGTGCTCTATTCGTTAGAAGAGTTTTGCATTATGTGGGTGGCAGCCGTTAATATATATATATATATATATATATATATATACCAACGGCTATATATATATATATATATATATATATATATATATATATATATTACCAAACGTTTAATCATTTAAATTTACTTGGGTATGTGTTTGCACAGAATATTATTCTAAAGCATCCAACTTGAAGATGTAAAAGTGATAACAATGAAATGTTAATTATAAATCTACGCACCTTCCAAAAATATGATTTCAATATCTTCATGAAATGCTGATACAGTGGGAACCCAACGAGTTTGCGGATTGTCTTGTTTGTGTAAGACGAGTCAGAAAGAGCGGCCGTATTCATATTTGTACCTTATTATGTAAGTTTTAATATGAGTCTGCGGAAGAAATTAGGTGCGTATATAGACGTGTATGTTTTAAATATTTGAGTGGGAGAAAATGCGAACATATTTGTATAAAAACGTTCGTGTGTGAATGTGTGTGTGAGAGAGAGAGGTGGGGATGGTGGAAAAGAAACAATCATATTTAAACATTTGTGTGTGTATATATTTGCATATGAATATATATGGTTTCGTATTTTTGTTGAGTGTCTAAGGGAGGCGTCTATTTGTAAGTAAATCTGTTAACGTAATTGATGTGTGCATACGTGTGTGAGCACTAGGGAGCTGGTCGGTGGGCAGGCGTATACCCGTGTGTAGGTTCATGTGTGTACGTATGCGTTGGTTTTATCGAGAGCCTATGTCAAGGTTTATCCACTTGCTGCTTGGTTGCGTTGCGCCTTCGAAAGAACTCGGGGCGCTGGCAGACTCTGCCGCTTGTCGACTTTTATTAGTTCCATCCCAGCATCCTCTAGTTTGGAGCTCTTTCGCTTTATTTACAGCCTTGCTTGTGAGCCACACCACGCTCATCTCAAGCTGATAAAACTGAATAAACAGCGATGATGTGACAGGATTTTGATAATTCTGGTATTTTTTTTAGTTATTTACCACTTCAAGTATACGTTTGAATGTTCAACTGCAGAAGTATATACGCATACATATATGTATTATATACATTCAAATTCACCGACACACAATGATACACGCAGAGATAGGCATATATATATATATATATATATATATATGTGTGTGTGTGTGTGTGTGTGTGTGTGTGTGTGTGTGTGTGTGTGTGTGTGTGTGGATACCGAATTGAATCTTTGAATTATTATAAACTTTTCCTAGTAGAAAAATATTTACGCTTAACATACCGTGACTTTAACAGAGACGTTGAATTCGCTATAATTGAGAAAATCGAAAAAATTATCAAACACTATATCAATTCTAGAATCCCATGAAGATAGATGAATATTACGCCCGGACACACGCCTAATGGACTCAACAAAATATTTACCCTCTATCATCCCCACAAGAAACACTTCATTTTAACCCTTTAACCCAAGCACTCGTGTTCATTAAATTTCATAGTAAAACTATAATTTTTTTTTCAATTCATGATCCAAAAATTATTTTTTTCATTTTATATCCATTTTTTTACTAACAATATCTTCAAGAAAAAATACTTCCACATTCAAAGATATTTATAAACACCAGCAAGTTATATGGTGAAATCGGAAAGTTAAAGTCCAAGTTTTATTCACGTTTGAATCCAATTCCTTGATATTCATAAGCCGTTCAGTTTTGAAATGTAAACGATCATGGAATAAATATTTGATGATATTTGATGATGATGATCGGTGAATCTCAAAATCGGTCGGGATTAACAAATTTATTTAAAAAAATTATCTCGGCTGATGTGTCTATTCTTTCATATATATATATATATATATATATATAAAGAAAGAAAGAGAGAGAGAGAGAGAGAGAGAGAGAGAGAGAGAGAGAGAGAGAGAGAGAGATATCATATACGTAATTGATCGCGAGGATAAAAAAAGATGCATGGGTATCACAAGATAGAGATAGAAGTACGGTTTAAAGGCTCTAAAAATTATCCTCTTCCCTTTTATATGTATCCTTACGTACACATCTGTGTGAGGTTTTCAATAAAACTTACACTCACGTACACACACACACACACACACATATACATATCTTATCCCGGAATTAATGGCAAACTTTTATGTCTCAAATTGTTTATATATATATATATATATATATAGTGTGTGTGTAAGCTGACAAGATATTACTTGGTCAGCGGCAAGTCGACTGATTGATCGATTTGTAGATTGATATATTTTTTAAGTCCTATAATGAATGCTCTGTTTTATGTATTCAAACGTTTATATATACATGGTGGGGAGAGAGAGAGAGAGAGAAAGAAACAGAGTGAGAAAGAGAGAGAAAGCAGACCAAGCGGGGATAAATAGATAAGTTTTCATATCTTGTTGAACACCACTGATAAATCTAATATAAATCATTTATTAATAACTAACATATGAAATTTCTAAAATGTTTTATTTAATGAATTTAATATGATGATCCAAGGATATTAATTTGTGTACTGCGTGTATATCTGGATATTAATGTCTGCCGTCTTGTTTAGCATTCAGCGTTATAAAATGATTAAGGGTAAGATGGAGCAATCCAGGGAATGGCGACAACTCAATGTTGTTGCTATTGAAAAGGGAACCTTCGGGTCACCCTCGACTAAGGTCGCCAACTTTACTTACTTATTTACCCAACCAATCCGTCACAGGATGCGACATAAAATTAATCTTTTCTTTAGATTAGTGAAACAGTTCTTAACTAGTTTGCATTCAGTTTTCTTTCTCCCAGTTTGGTTGCTGTATCAAGAATAAACATACCAGTCGACCTTACAATTTATCCATAGCAAGAGAGAGACGACATGATTTCATTTCTTTTTCAAGAGCATTAACTGAATTTATTTCATAAGAAATTAATCGGTACGCTAACAAAACGTATGGAGAAAAAAAACTTGACGGCAATTACACAAGAATCCTGCGAGCCATATTGATGAAGTCCTGGAGACAGCACCCCACAAAACAACAACTATACGGCAACCTACCACCCGTCACGAAAACTATCAAAATTAGACGAACCAGACATGCGGGATACTGCTGGAGAAGTAGGGACGAGCTCGTAAGTGATGTACTCCTGTGGACCCCTCCACAGGGACGAGCAAAGGCAGGAGGTCCAGCTGGAACATACAAACAGCAGCTACTGAATGTATCCCGGAAGACCAGCCAAAAGCAATGGACCATAGGGAGGGGTGGCGAGAGAGGGCCAGAAATATCCGTGTGGATAGCGCGACATGATGATGATGATGATGACTGGTCTAGGAGAATGAAAATTCAAACAAGTTGTAGATCTGGAAAAGGGATGGGCCTCGCCAGGTCATTCCAGCCCTAAGACATGCTACATGAGTAACGGCTCAGTGATTAAAACAACTAATGAACCAGGGAGTGAGTAGGCAAATAGATTCAGCTTGAACTTAAACTCAGTTCACTGATCTCTGTTTCCATGCCGTAACTCTTACTCTTTTTCGCACCGCCTATCCAGTACCTGGCCCAGTCGGCTGGGACTGTTGAATACGCCGACTGTATCTCTGCAGACGGGAAAGAGACCCCACCAAAGAGTGCTCTGGATATGACACTAAACATTCTCCTGGTGAGGCTCCGGTAATGCTGGAGCTTTGGTGAATGCGGAATACCTCTTCATTACCATCGCTCCAAGTTTACTCTGGCCCGGAGTGGAGGCACCTGATAAGTTCCTATCTCTCAGTCAAATAGAACTAAACTATGTACCTATGCTAAACTGAATTGCTTGAAATAGAACTGTGTCACATTCAACTGTGTGTAAACAAAAATCTGTACTTAAGCTTAACTGAATTGTTTGATCGTTTAACTTGGTGTAAATAATGACAGCTATCTAACTGAACTGTTAGTGATGCATTGCATTGCTTGAAAACATTAGATTGCGGGCAAATAAATGATTAATATTAAATAGAATTATTCGTATTTAATAGAAGTACGTGAAACGGTTGAACTCTGTAAAAAATGAGCTCAGGCTCGTTGAAAAATGTTATCAACAAAATGTGTTTAGAAATCATATATTCAATATATATGTATTAAAAGGATTTAGCATTAAATAACATATGATGGTTGAAATAAAACCCAACCAAACCATCCAGTACCTATAAAGCAACTTGATTATAGGTCACTGCAAAATCTTTTGTTATTTCAATAATTGTTACTTACAGGATAGAGTAATGACTTGTACTTGTTAGTGGAGGACCAACGTATTCTTATGCAATTGACACTTATGAATAATAAATCAAAAGTTATTGCCACCAACGCAAAATTCACACGCCAGCACAAGTATCCAATGATGCAGAGATTAAGTTGGCTTTTTGTAATAAATATTCATCAAGAAATTCCGGCATTCTCGTTTCAAATCAGAAATGAAGAGAGTAACAGAAGTTCATTAGCATTTGACATGTTTTTGCTATTCCCACTGAATATGAATGGATTTCCGTCAGCGGAAAAGGAGAATGAATTTTCTTTTGTCTTTCCTTTTAATGCAGAAAGACATTGCGTGGCAATAAAGGAAAATCATCTATCTATATATTACAAAAAGTTCTCATTATATATATATATATATATATATATATATATAGGTAGATTGATAAACAAAAGTTTTAAGACAAATAAGAATATTTCTTTGTAGTTATCTATTTTTTGATTGTTCTCAAATAGATTTGACTGTAGGTCTTCCACAGAAGAAAGGTTCTGTGAAGTAAAGTTTTTTGCGGATAAAATTTTTTTGTTTCGTCTTAGAAAATTTTAAAATTATTTTAAGATTTTCTAAAAAAGAAGCGGATGGGTATAGTTCTTCGATATGGTTAAAAAAAAGTAAAAGCCGACGAGAAGCTTTATTTTTTTAGATTTATTTTAAAACACTATTTTGAGCATTATCCTTTTTTGTAAAATGTTTTTTTGGGTTACGAACAACGGTAAGTAATTTACTAAGCTTGTTGCTTAGATGTAGCATGAAGCCACATAAATGGGGCATCCAAAGAGACGAACAACGCTAATATATTAAGTTTTTTGCTTAGATCTGGCACGAGGCCACACGAATGGGGCACTCAATGAGACGAACAACGGGATGTAATTCCAAATTTAATGAATGTAAATATTATCAAAAGATTCAGAATTTTGAGCACTTTTGGTTATACCTGCACCCATTTTTAATTTTATTAATTTGCTTTTGTGGAATTTTGACAAGTTTAATTTTCATGAATCGATTCATATAAAGAGTGATGTGGACTGTTTTCTTCCCCGTTTATTTCAATCGAGTTGACGTAGGCTTCTATAGTTGACATCGTATAACATTCACTGTTCAAGCGAAAATGGTTTTAGTGTGCCATCGGTTGATATTGTGTAGCAATTGGAGAAAATGGCGAAGTTCTAGTTGTCAAACACATTTAGTATTCTCTGCTACGTCCAAATATCTTGTTAAGAGTCGGAACTTTTTATTCTAGAGATAAGAGTGCGAGTAATTCATGTCTTTTTTCCTGTTTATCTCGAAAGATTTTTACCAGAATTTGTCGTATTCAAGTTTTTGAAAATATCGTATTTAAGTTTTTGAAAATGAATTTTGGTAGCGTTTGAGTCCAATGACAGGTGAGACGTCTAGATATACTAGCAGTAGTTTTTCCTAAATAAGAATGTAATGGCTTTTCCAGTAATTGTCTTTTTTACCATATATATATATATATATATATATATATATGTGTAATATCAGTAGAAATGACACTTATAACAAGTTTTTTTTACTAGAGCTATGTAATTAAAATTCTCTGAGAAGAAACAAATATGCTGAATATATTTTTTGATGCAAGAGAAATGAAAACTTATTTAGCATCCTTCATCCATATTTAAATAGAAAAACCGATGTCATCATAAACAGCTGCTCCTAAAAAACATAATAAACTCACTGGATCCGATTTTTTAAACTTTTCGCTACGCAAACATGGCAAAAAATTCTTCGAACTACAGTTATTTTATTATATTTTCTTTTACATGACTAGGTACAAAATTATCCCGTAAATTCAAATAATCAAACCAAATTTTTTTTAGGAATAATTTTTGAAATCAGAACGTTCAGCTATTAAAGAAAAAATGTTTGTGTCTTATCTGCAATTAGTTTCTTTACTGCTAAATAAAAAAAATTAATCAACACAAACATCTTGTAAGGGTACTAATTCCATAATTCTTGTTAGAGTAGTAATATCAATTGGCGACCTAAGTCAAGGGTGACCCGAAGGCTCACTTTTCAATAGCTACTACAACGAAGTGAAAGGAAGGGTGCAGCTCCTTTCCCTAGATTGCTCCTCTTTACCCTTATCTGTACCTTATAATGCTGAGAGTTAAATAAGGGAGCATCAAGTAGCATTTTTTGAGTCTTTTGTATGACTCGACCTGGGATTGAACCCCGGTGTCCCGGACCATTGGCGAAGACTCTACTCATTAAGCCAAGTGGGTAGAGTGTTCGCCAATGGTCCGGGGGACCTGGTTTCAATCCCAGGTAGCGTCATACCAAAGACTTTAAAAATGGTACTTGATACCTACTTGCTTAACACTCAGAATTATAAGGTACATATCAAGGGTAAAGTGGATCAATTCAGGGAAAGAAGTAGCGCCCTCCCCTATTCCTCAGTGGAGTAGCTATTGAAAAGGGAGCCTTCTGACCGCCCTCGACTATGGTCGCCAACTTTACTTACTTACTAGAAATATCAAAAGGTATGGATGAAATAGAAATTCAGAGAATAATTGTCTGTCCACACAACAGCGGTGTGGATTTTGCGAGAATAATATAAAAAACTTTCGTTCATTAAGATTTCTTTATTTTAAGACATGTCAATCTTCGTGGGTTATTTAATGCTAAATATAGAATAGTAGTGATTCTATTTAACCCATAACTGAGTGGTGAGGATAAGAGCTTTTTTTTAAATTCCCAAGGGTATTAGATCGAAAATAAACGTAACAATTTGACTAAAGTTCGAAACCACTAACTTAAATATCGCTTATAGCACGGTACAAACTAGCCACAACACCACGGGGAAAGTCCTATTATAAAAAAGACTGGATATCTCAGAAGCTATAACCAAGAGGAGTGAACATATTGGAGAAAAGAAAACTACTTGAAATCAAACTCATCAAGGGGATAAATACCTGTGTTGTTCCCCACCATAGAATACTGGGGACTATTCTTAAAGTAAACCGGAAAAAACTTCAACTAATGGACAAGAGAACAAGAAAACTCATGACGATGCATAAGACCTTACATCCCTGACATGACGCAAATAAACTGCATGAGTCAAGAAAATAAAGAGAAAGAGGACTTGCCAGCATTCAAGATAGCGTCGATGCATCTATACAACGACAAGAAGATTATATAAAAGAGTGCGCGGGAAAACTGATTATAGAGACTAGAAAGAATAGAGTCAACGCAAATGAATCAACTGAACAAAAAATAACCACAAACAAAATGGGGAGTAAAACATCATTAACTGAAAGAAAGCAAAATGAGAAATAAGTGCTAAAATCTTTCTAGAGAACTGAAAAAAACTATGGAACATGAAAGTGACGGTAATGCCAATTGTAATTGGATCGCTCGGTACAGTCACCAAAGTGTTGGTACATAGACTGGAGGACTTAAAAGGACGAACAGAGACCACCCAAAGTACAATATTGTTGAGATCGCCAAAATATTAAGAAAAGTCCAGGAAACTTGAGGAAACTTGCTGTCACTCAGTCACCAGAGAAAAACAATCATCTAACGCTAGTGTGATAAACTCTCAAAAACATAAAGATAATAATAATAATAATAATAATAATAATAATAATAATAATAATAATAGCAGCACAGAACAACGCCATAAGGACTATGTCAAACCAAAAATAGACAAAACGCAACAAAATAGTAAATGTAGGTTATGTCGTGAAAGAGATGAAACGATCAATCATATAATAAGCGAATGCAGCAAATTAGCGCAAGAAGACAATAAGATTAGACACGATTGGGTGGGGAAGGTGATCGATTGGGAATTGTGTAAAAAATTTTAATCTGACTTTAAATTTGTTATTAGCGCACCTGGAATAATCCCCAAATGATTGGTAAAGAGACTGGGAAATTTGGAAATTAGTGGAAAAGTGTAGACCATCCAGACTTCAGCATCATTAATATAGGCCAGAATACTGAGAAGGGTCCTGGGGACTTAAGGAGACTTGCTGTCACTCAAATTCCAATGAAAAACTATGAGCTAAGGTACTTTTCTCTTTTCGCTTTCTTTCAATTTTACATCTGTGGTCTGCCGAGACGGCAAAGTCCACTCTTCGGCAGTTTCTTTTTTCTTTTCTTTTTTCTTCCTTATTTTCTTTTTTTTGACTATCACTAGGTCTGGTCGTCTTGTCGAAATTAGGTGATTTGTTCCAATCTCAAAGTCTCTGATAACTTTGTGTGTCTCATTCTCCTGCATTGTATTCTTGGTTATTCATACACTATTTGTTTGTAACTTTAAATTTCTTCCACAATTCCCAGTGGATCATCTTCCTCAACCAATCATGTCTAGTCTTATACTCTTGTTGAGCTAATTTGATACATTCGCTTATGTGATTAATAGTTTTATCTATACCACCACATAATCTACATCTACTATTTTTTTTCGTCTTGTCTATTCTTGCTTTGACATAGTCATTATAGCATTGTTTTCAGCAACTATCAGAAGAGAGTTCGTTAATCTCTTTGCCAAGTCCAAGTTTTCTCGCATGAAATTTTGCTTGTTTTTCGCTTGAAATATTCATATAGTTGTTTTTCTTCTGATTCTTGATTTCTACTTAATTTTGTTCTGTTGATGCTTGTGTTATCTGTATTATTCCTGGTCGCTGTATTCAGTCTTCTGTGCTTTTTTTATGTAGTTTTCTAGTAATATCGATGCATCGACACTATCTTAAATGCTGGTAAGTCCTCTTCCTCTTTCTTTCCTTGATACATGCAGTCTGTCTACGTCATATTTGGGATGTAAGGCCCTATGCATCATTATGAGTTTTCTTATTCTCCTGTCCTCATGTTAAAGTTCTTCCGTTGTTCACTTCCACAATGGTTCTGAGTATCTTACAAGGGAGATAGCCCAGCTATTCATCCCTTTGATGAGATTTTTTCAATATAGTTTGGTTTTGAGTAGTTTTCTCGTTCTCCTGAGATACTCTTTTAGACTTTTTCTTTCATCTCCACGTATTTCATGGTGTCTGCTTCCAGTATTCCCAAGTACTTGTAAGTTTCTTATTCTCCGAGCGTTCGGATTTTTTGTTGATTTGATAGTTCCATTCCTTCTGTCATTTGTCGTTTCCCGCTTATCGTTATTAGCATGGTACATTTTTCTTTGCCAAATTCTATCCCTACATCCTGTCTGAATATTCTCATTTACCGTATTAGGTTTTCACATTTTTTTTTCATTTTTGGCAAACATTTTAATGTGGACCATGTACATTATGTGATTATTATTATTATTATTATTATTATTATTTACTCTTTTGAGAGTTTTTTACATACATGGTTTTCCACTGGAGTCTAAGTGGCAACAAGTCTTCTCAAAACTCCAGGATACTTCAAAGCGTTCTGGTCGATTTCAACAATACTGTTCTTTGGATTGTCTCCCCTCGTCCTCTAATTTCCAAGTCCTGCACTCCCGGTAACAATACTTTTGTGACCGTACCAAGCGCGCCTATTACAATTATTATCACAATCTCTTTCATATTCCATAGTTTTTTCAGTTCTTTAGCAAGGTTTACGTACGTCTTTCTCTTTTCGCTTTTTTTCAGTTTTACCATTATTCGGCAGGTTCTCTCTTTTTTTTTTTTTTTTTGACTACCACTAACACTAAGTCTGATCGAGATTAGATGATCCGTGGCAATATCAATGTACAAGTTCAGAAGATCATTCTTCTCGGCACTTCTCACAAATTATAGATGACAATATATCAAATAAATCCATCAAGCTGCCATAGTAGCTCCATTAAGGAAATTCTCTGATTAATAAAAGCTATGATGATTATAATAAGTCGTACCCATCATAATTAAAGTTCTTGAAAAAATCTTGAATAGCTTCATTTTATATAATTTAGAATACTGAATAAAACTACAATTATTCAGGTGATGTCATTATTAGATTCAACATTAAAAATTTCATCTATTCAAATCGTTACGTATATAGAGACACAGGAAATACAAAAAGGAAATCTTTAGGAAATAAGCAGATGACAAAGTGTCCGTAATATTAATAGCGTGTGAATAAATGCATTATTATAACAAAAGGTTGAATATTTTTCTCTTCATCATGGCTGATTCGAATTTTTAAATTTGGTTAAGTAAAATACTTATTCTTATTCGTCACCTTAAAATCATACCAGTGGATGAATTTGCCAGCCTTGAAAATCAGGATTTTAATATGTGTTTCTATCTGAAATCGAACATATCTTTCTGAAATTGAAATAACTAATTTTGGCCTTTTCTGACGGGTTAGTCATATTCTTATGAAGGCATTAATCTATAGGTAAAGAATAGCAGAAGGTAATAATGACAGTAAAACAAGAGATTTATCAATTTAAGAAATTTATCCATTTAAATATTTTTGCTTTATGTCTTGACTGTTAGTCCAAACAAAGCAAGTACTAATTAGACAGATTCAACTTTGAATACTGATAATAAAATTGATATTTATTAAATGAATATGAATAATTATTTTAACGAGACAAATAATTGTACTTTTTGTTACTTTTGAAGATTGAAAATTTTTAATCAACATTATGGTTTAATGACTTTCAGCAGATGATTGCTTATCGCTAGAGACCACCTCTCGATAAGAGTATACCTCCTCACGTCAATGATATATCGCTTTAAGCTAATCATTTCTTATTGCTACAGACCACCTCTCAGTAAAAATACACTTTTCCCTAAGTCATTGTTACGTGGCTTTCAGCAGATCATTACTCATTACTAGAGACCACCTCTCGATACGAGTTCACTTTTCCTTACGTCATTGTCATATGGCTTTCAGCTAATCATTGCTTATTGCTACAGACCACCCCTCAGTAAGAGTAAACTTTTCCCCATGTCATTGTTACGTGGCTTTATCAGATCATTACTTATTCGTAGAGACCACCTCTCGATAAGAGTACACTTTTCCTCGCATCATAGTCATATGACTTTCAGCTAATCATTGCTTATTGCTGCAGAACACCTCTCAGTAAAAGTAAACTTTTCCTTGTATCATTGTTACATTGTTTTCAGCAGACTTACTGCAAGAGACCACCTCTCGATCAGAGTGTATTTTTCTCCACGATGAACGAATTTTTCATGTTAAAACTGTCCTCGCTCTTACCCTCCACTATGTATACCAAATTTGCTTGCTCTTCATGAAACCTTTGTACGTCTATTGAGGACAAACAAACCCTTCTAAATTATTGATTTTAGTAGCACAGGTACATTGGGTTAAGTATAGTAATCATAGGAATATATTTTAAAGATATTATTTTTGTGTACAAGAGGCAGTCAATTGATCATGGGATATTTTTTAACGGCAAAATATTTTTTTTCAGAATATTTTTCTATAAATGTAATCTCAGCATTATTCGTGATTGGTTTAGAAAAAAAATTGTTTTAATTGAATAAAAAATTAGTTGTGAGACTATTCAAAATGACAGCAAATCAAACAGAGGACTCTAAGCGAGAATCAATGTATATCGTCAGAGTATTTTTGCTGAGAAATGCAAATAATGTAGAATTTACAGAAGAATGTGGAATGTGTACAGAGAAGCATGTTTTATAAAAAAAAAGCATTACAAATGTTCTAAACATGGGTTTGTCAATACTAGCCTTACTCGGAAAGACATTCTATAGAGTGGAAAAAAAGGACTCTCAGGTAAAAAAAATGGTTCCGATTGCAGCAGTCAGTTAAAAAGATCATGCTGAAGTCTTCTGGGATATGAAATGACCCATCACAATTGATTTCCTTTAAAAAAATGCAATTGTAAACAATGATTTCAGTTGCCAAATGGCCCAGTCGGCTTGGGCTGCTGAATATACTGACTGCTTCTCTGCAGAAGGGTAAAACTCGCCCAACAAGTGTCCTGGATATGACACTAAACAATCTGATGGTGATGCTCCAATAATGCTGGAGCTTTGGGGAATGCAGAGTATTCCTACCTTGCCATCGCTCCTAGGTATACTCTGGCCCGGAGTGGTAGCACCGGCGAGGGTCCTATCTACGTATTAGATAGAATTAAACTGTGAGCTTTAGCTAAACTGAATTGTTTGAAAAAGAACTGGTTTTGACGTTTAAACTGTGTTATTATGCTAAAATGAATTGTTTGAAATAGAATTGTTTATAAGTACAAAAATAGATTTGTCATTAAAAAACGTACAATGGTTGATATGCCATAAAACCAAAACAAACCACACCAAACCAATTGCAAACACCTTGTGTAAAATTCATCTTATTTATTGAATAATAGCTGAAATAGATTGAAAATATGAACATGAAATGAATACGAGACAAAAGGAGAGTTTTCAATATGAACTAATTATTAGTTTCTTTATTCACAATTTCTTGTTTTTCTACTTTGCAAATATGTAGACACCTTAATCATATATAGGTAATCACGTTGAAATCAATAATCAACTTCATCCCATCATTGATGAGGTGAAATCATTTTTATACTTGAAATCGAAGTGTCTCGTTCATTTTGATCGATAATGCCATATTTTGATATCTGAAAGCACTACACCAAAGTTGCCAAAAATGACCCAGTGATCAACTTCACATAGTCTATGTCGGATACCGCTATTATTAACCATAATAAAGTCCCTTCGACTTTGTGTGTTGTCCGTGATTCTTGCACACTCTCAGACACACAAACGCACGAAGCTCAGCATAATAGTACAGATACATATCTATATTCATATATAAAATGATTTGATATATATAATTCTCTTTCCTTGATAACGTTCAAACAATAAACTCCCTGGATAATCAGTCAACCTTAGCATGTGAAGTCCCTTGAGCTTAAAAAGTGTTTAAAGGTATTGCTAGCAATGAGACAGACTTTAAAGGTATTTGCGGGGAGGGATAGTAAATTATCATGTAGAAGTGTGATTTCTAAGTGATTGTTCCGCCTGCCTACCCGTCAAAACGTGAATGTTTTGGCCGAAAAGCTTTTCTCGTATAAATATTCAATTTTTTTAGAATATCGCTAAAATATTTTATATTTCAAGAAAACTGAAAATAAAGCGTTAATCATATGAAAAATTTGAATTATATAAAATCATGAGCATTGTATGTATTTACATACTCCTCCACATGAGTACAAGACCAATTACTATTTTCTCTTTTGAGAGTTTTTCCTACCAGCATTAGCTGATGGTTTCTCTCTGCAATCTGAGTAACTGCAAGTCTCCTTAAGTCTCCAGCACTCTTGTCAGTATTCTGGCGAATCACATCAAAGCTGTAGTTTGGATGGTCATTACTCGTCTTCTAATCTCCAAATCCTCCAGTCCATGAACCAAACCTTTGGTGACTGTACTTAGTGCACCGACTACAACAGGTATCACCGTCATTGTCATATTTAATAGTTTTTTTTTCAGTTCTCTAGCAATATCTAGGTAATTATATCTCTTTTTGCTTTACATCAGTTTTAGGCTGTGTTCAACCTGAACAGCAAAGACCACTATTCAGAAAGTCCTCTATTTTCTTGACTAACACTAGGATTAGCTGTCCGTTTGTATCTCAAAGTCCCAGAGAATTTTGTGCGTCTCATTTACTAGGACAGATTCTAATTTGTGCTTATACCATTTGTTCGTATTGTCAAATTTAAACTTTTTGCACAATTCCCAGTTGATCGCCCTGCCCACCCTGTCGTGTCTGGTCTTGTACTCTTTTTGCACTAACTTACTGTTACCGCTTATAATGTGATTGATCGTTTCGTCTCTACCACTACATACATTTGGGAGGTGCCCGTGGTATAATGGTTATCGTCGTAGGATATGGATACGGCGACACGAGTTCAAATCCTGGACGAGACTGATTGCATTTCACATAGCTCTAATACCTTTGGGAAAGGTATGAATCCAAATATTCTCCCTCCAGCTATGGGTAAATAGTAGGGCAGACTAGGTTCTTCAGCCTTGGTGAGGCAACTAGTCTATGAGAAGGAAAACTCTGAATTCAAACCTGTTAAACTTCGCTTAAAAATTGACCTTTTGTCATATCCTGCCAGAGCGGAGGGGTTGGTAAATATGAGCACTACATACCCTACATCTGCTATTTTCTGGATTTTCAGCTCACTTAAGCTTTTTCTTCCTGCTGTCAGTTCTACTCTCCAGTTTACTCTGGTATTCTCAATAAACTTAATGACTTCGCCGGATTATAATCATCATTATATTACTCCTTGCAAGTTTTTCACACCAGCGTTAGCTGATAGTTTTCACTGGAATCACAGTGACAGCAAGTCTCCTCAGGTCACCATAACTCTCCTCAGTATCTGGCCAAACTCAACAATGTTGTAGTTTGGATGGTCAAGGCTCGTCTTCTTATTTCCAAGTCCTCCAGCCCCCTTACCAAGCGTTTGGGGATCGTTCCAAGTGTACCAATTACAATTGGTATCACCGTCACCTTCATACATCATAGCTTTTTTAGTTGTCTGGCAAGATCTGAGTATCTATCTGTTATCTTTTTTTTTGTTTTTCGTTTCCTTTGATTTTCACTCTATGGTCAGCCGGGGCAGCAAAGTCCACTATTCGGCAAGTAATTTTTTGCATATATTACTTATTTACTTTATCTTATTTCATTTACTTATTTATTTTTTTTATAGATTATCGATGGTTGAATGGAAATTAATTTAAGTATATTTTCAACTATGATATTCAACTTTAATTTCAACAATGATCAAACTATATTTTTTAACTATTATCAACAACCTGAAATTAGGACAGCCAACACTCGCAGGATATCAATCAGATCCCCATGTTGACTACCAAGAGTATACCTGTCGATCATGGCATCCAAAAATGTTGTCTGGATCACACGTTGAATTATGTTTCGATTTGATTTTGCTTTTGTTTTTCATATGTAGTATATGGCAGCTATACCAGAAACCTTATGATAGAAACTGAAACTCTTCCGATAACAACACAAAACAACGCCATAAGTACTGCGCTCTTGAAACAGATGTGATCAGATACTCTTAAAAGTTAGAGGACACTTAAGCGGGTCACAAAAAGGGGAATAAATAAATGAAAACTTTATCTGCGTTTACTTTGCTAAGTTTTAACTTAGTCAAAGTCTTAACGGGCCAAATCATTTTATATTAATTTTTTTTTAAACAGCTACACTGGTTTATGGTTGATATTCTTAAGTTTATATCCTGAGTAATTTGGTGGCATTTGTTTATGATGATCTTTCCGTTTCAAGCATGCTAAATATATGCTATGTGTATGATCTCTGCGTCTCAAGTATGCTATATGTTATATACCTTACCTAGGAACATTAATTAGTATGTCCTGTTTCTCATAAATATGTTGGACACCATTGAGAGAAGGGTAATATGCTGACAAAGTAGTCACCACGAGCACCCATTACAATTGGTATCACTGCCACTTTCATGTTGCTCAGTCTTTTCAATTCCTGAGTAGCAGATCCTTATCCTTTATTTTGGCTTTCTTTCATTTTTACTCTGTGGTCAACCGGGACAGTAAAGTACATAATTTGGCAAGTTCTCTTTTCCTTGTTGATTATTACAAGGTCTGGTTGTCTGGTTAAGATTAGGTGATCCGTTTGTTTCTCAAAATCCCAGAGGAGTCGTGTGTCTCATTCTCCGGGTCAGATTTTGAGTTGTGCATATACGATTTGTCAGCATGCTCAAACTTCAATTTCTTGCACAATTCTCAATGAATCCCCTTGCCTGTCCAGTTATTTCTAGTCTTATAACCTTTCTCTGCAAATTTGATGCATTCGCTTATTATGTGATTGATCGTTTCGTCTCTATCACCACATCACTGACATCTGCTGTTTTTTTTTATCTTATGTATTCTGGCTTTGATATGATTAGACTTTATAGCTTGATTTGTACTGCTATGAGAAGAGATTCAGTTTCTCTCTTAAGGTTCTTCCAAGCCACGTCACGTTTTCTCTTGTGAGATATTACTTGTTAGTCGTTTAATACGCCCATAAAGGTGTTTTTCTTTCCATTTTTGTTTTCTGATTATTTCTGTTCTGTTGATCCTTGTGTTGTCAGTATTCTTTCTAGTAGCTGTAATCAGTCTTTCTCTGCGCTTTTCCATGTAGTCTTCAAGTCGCTGTATCGATACATCAACGCTGTCTTCAATGCCGGCAAGTCCTCTACCTCTCTCTTTTCTTGACACATATCGCCTGTTAATGTCATCTCTGAGATGTAAACTCTTAAGTATGTTGATTAGTTTTCTTGTTCTCTGGGTTGTTTAAGTTCTTTGGTCCACTTCAAAAATGGTCCTGAGTATCTTATGCGAGGAATAACTGAGGTATTTATCCCTTTGATAAGATTCCATCTGTATAGTTTTATTTCGAGTAGCTTTCTCTTTTTCCTGAGATACTCATTTTTTTCTTTCATATCTACTTATTTGATGGTGTCAGCTTCCAGTATTCCCAAGTACGTGTACATTTCCTTTTCTCTTGATTTGGTAGTTCCATTCTGTCTGTCATTTGCTGTCTCTCGCTTTTCACTACTAGCATGGCTCTTTTTCTACGGCAAATTCCATCCATGTCTTGACTGTATATTCTCAATTCATTTTAAGGAAACAGTTTGATGTCGTCCATGTACATTAGGTGATTGATCTTTTCCTGTAATTTATTAAGTTCGTAACCGGTTATGCATCTTTAAGCAAGTGGTTAAGTGGCAAAATCGCCATTACTAGAAGCGATGATAGTGCATCTCCCTGGAATATACCTCTCTGGATCTTCGCTTCAACTAAGCTTTTCCGTCCAGCTGTCAATTCCACTCGTCAGGTTTTCATGGTTTTCTCGATAAATTTTATGACTTCGTTTAATATCTTCTACATTTTGAGGCAGTTTATTATCCAGCTTTGCAGGACCATATCATGTGCTAGATTTTTACGCCTCGTCTTGCTCTCGTTTAGGATATGTTGATTAATGTAGTGTATCTCTCCGATGTCTTTAGTCTACATTCGGCAACCTTTCTGTTCCCGGGGAACAATCCGCGCCTTTTTAGTGAGTCCTAAATCTCTTCCCTTATTTGTCCAGTTAATATTTTCCACCTCATGGGTAGGCATGTTCAGGGTCATTAGTTGTTTGGGGTAGTTTTTTGGGGTGTATGTGGTGGGGTCTTTTTTACCTTAGAGTTTTCTTTCCTTTGATTATCCATTCGCATACTTCTGCTTCTTGTAGGCATCTCTTCATTTCAATAGATAGTCTGTCATGAATGGAGGTGATTTTTTTTGTAGCAGAATCCTTGTATGCCATCAGGGCCAGGCGTTTTCCAATTTTATGTTTTTAGTGCTGTTCTGAGTGAATCGATGTTCATTTCGGCCTTCAGTCCTTGTAAGGGTCCTTCTGGCTCTTTTCTCATATTAATCCATTCAGCTTTTTTATGTTTTCTTGGTTGCCATATTTTGCTCCAAAATTGTTTTGTTTCGCATACAGCAGGTTGTTGGTATGTCCTCGTGCAATCACCCCCTACTTTTTGGTGGAATTTTTCCTCGTTGATCTGGAACGTTCTGTTATGTTTGTATTCATTTAACCTGTATTTTCTGATTTATTTCCTGTATTTTCTGATTTATTTCCTCGAATTGTATAGTTTCTTTTACTTGTGTTGCTTTTTTTTCCCTAAGATTTTACGGCGTTTTTTCTTTGCTTTATCATTTTTGCTTGTCGTCGTAGATTTCTAACTGCATTTCCAGTCGAATTTCCCATTCAGGTTTTGAGACCCTGCTCGTAATTTTATGGGAAACCCCGATATTTTCACAGGCTAATTTCACTCCTGCATAGATTAGTTCATTTAATTCTGTGAAGTTTTTCGTTGAGATATACGTTAATAATTCATTTTATTCAGTTTCCAAGCAAGGTCCAGGCACTTATCTCACTTTTCGTTTTCTTTCAGTTTTACTTAGTGGCAAAGTCCACAATCCATTAGGTTCTCTGCTTTTTTTCTTTTTTTGTTGTTGTTACTGTTAACAATCGCTAGGTTAGGTTGTCTGGTTGAGATTAAGTGATCCGTTTGTGTCTCAAAATCTTAGAGAATTTTGTGCTTCACATTCTCCAAAATGACCTATTTTTATTATTATTATTAATATTATTATTATTGTTAGTAGTAGTAGTAGTAGTAATTACTTTATCACCACCACTACAATTATTATCAATATGCTAATATAAAAAAAAATGAGCGTTATTATTCGAGCCACCTCACCTACAGTTCGAGTAAAGTACTAAAAAATTATATAAGAAAAAAGTTGATTCTTTTAGTTTGAAATATATTTAGATTAATTTTAATGCAATCATCGCTGATCTATTTTTAAAAATTTAGATAAATAAACAAAATCAAATTAAATTAAATTAGAATAAACTAATGAGTAAAAAGATAATAAATAAATAAATTTAGCTTCACTTAATTTCGTATTCTAATGTACTATAAAGACACGAAATAAATTCTGTGCAAATATAAACGTAAAAAGAAAAGCATGTAACTAAGTACAAATTCTATGTAACTCTTTTGACATAATATTAAAATATATTTAGATGAATAAATAAAGCTCAATCGCAAGCACTAAATTCATAATCAAGTTAAATATAAAATAGTTAACAGTCATTTACATTTTTTTAAAAATAAAACAAATAATATATCAGTTTCATATATTAAAAAACAAATTGTAATCGTAAATTTGTACATAGTTAATATGTACATAATCTATATTCAATTCTTCTTGAATAAAGAATATGATATGAAGAATGGATATAAATTGATATGTAACTAAATAAAAATCGGCACTTCTGTTATTTACTTTAAAATATAGCATTTTCGAGGAGCGACGGAAAAGACATCCGTTCATTTCAACCTTTGCGTTTCTTCTTCTTCTTCTTCTTCTTCTTCTTCTTCTTATTATTATTATTATTATTATTATTATTATTATTATTTACTCATTAGAGTTTTTCACATCATCGTAAGCTGATGGACTTTCACTGGAGATTGAGTGACAGCAAGTCTCCTCAAGTCTTCAGGACTTTTCTCAGTATTCTGGCCGTTTTCAATAATGCTGTTGTTTGGATGGTCTCCACTCGGCCGCTAACTTCCAAATCCTCCAAGCCCTTTAATAATCCTTTAGTTATTGGGCCAAAAGCACCAATAAAAATTGGTATAATTGTCACCTTCATGTTCCATAGTTTTTTCAATTCTCTAGTAAGGTCGAGGTACTTATCTCTCTTTTCACATTCTTTCAGTTTTATTCTGTCGTCAGCCGGGGCAGCAAAGTAGAAAATTTTGCAGGTTTTCTTTTTTTGTTGTTGATTATTATAAGGTCTGGTCTTCTGGCCGTGATTAGGTGATCCGTTTATATGTCAAAGTCCTATTGGAGTTTGTGTGTGTCATTTTCTAGGATTGAGAGATTTTCACATCAGTTTTAACTGATTGTTTTTCACTGGAGTCTGAGTGACAGCAAATCTCCTCAAGTCTCCAGGACTCTTCTCAGTATTCTGTCCGTTCTCAGTAATGCTATAGTTTGGATGGTCTCCAATCTTCCTCCAAAGTCCTCCAGTCCCTTACATAGTCATTTAGTTACAGTACCAAAAGCACAAATCACTGTTGGTACAATTGTTACCTTCCTTTTCCATAGTTTTTTCAATTCCCTAGCAAGGTCGAGGTACTTATCCTTCTTTTCACCATCTTTCAGTTTTATTCTGTGGTCTTCCTAGAGAGCAAATTCGATAATTTTGCAAATTCTCTTTCTTTTTTTTTTCTTTTTTTTTGTTGATTATTATAAGGTCTGGTCTTCTGGCCGATAGTAGGTGATCCGTTTGTATGTCAAAGTCCCATAGAAGTTTATGTGTGTCAAATTCTAGGATAGCTGCTGGGTTTTGCATATACCATTTGTTGGTATGGTCAAATTTCAATTTCTTGCACATTTCCCTGTAGATCACCTTGCCCACCCTTTTGTGTTTAGCCTTACACTCCTTCTGTGCTAATTTGCTGCATTCGCTTATTATGTCGTTGATCGTTTCACCTCTATCACCACATAACCTACATTTGCTATTTTGTTGCGTCTTATCTATTCTCGCTTTAATAAGATTGGTTCTTATGGAGTTGTTTTGTGCTGCTACTAGATTCAGTTTCTCTCTTAAAGTTTCCTTTTCTTAGCCACATCCAGGTTTTCTCATGTGAGATGTCTATTATTATTATCAATATCATTATTATGATTACTATCATTGTTATTATTTGAGAGTTTTTCCCACCAGTGTTACCAAACGGTCTTTCACTGGATTTAGAGCATTTCTGAGTATTTAAGCCGGTCTTTTAGCCCAGTGTTTGCCTTGTGAGACCAGGGTTCAATTCCAGGTCGAGTCATACCAAAGACTCAAAAAGTAGTACTTGATGTGACCTTGCATACTCAACATTACATGGTTGGGATCAAGGGTAAAGTTGAGTAATCCAGGAAAAGGAGTAGTACTCTCCCTTACACCTCAATATAGTAGCCATTGAAAAGGGAGCCTTCCGGTCGATCTCGAGTATGGTCGGCAACTTAACTTTTACTTTTCCTTATAACGTGGTCTGGATGGTCTCGATTCTTCCTCTGATTTCCGATTCCCTCAGTGTTTTTTTTTCCAAACTCTTTGAGGACCGTTTCAAGCGGATTAACTACAATTATTGTCAGAAACAATATTTTTATTTTGTCGCCCGCCAGAACTGCAAAATCTAATCGATGACACGTTCTTTTTTCTTGTTAATCAACCCTTGCTCTGGTTATTGACAGGATTAGATGACCCATTCGTGTTTCAAAATCCCAGAGAAATTTATGTGATTCATCCTCTAAGAAGGATTCTGCTTTGTGTATAAACCATTTGGTAGTATGGTGAAATTTTAATTTCTTGAACAATTCTCTTAGAATTACCTCTCCTACTCAGTTGTATCTCATCTTTTACTCCCTTTGGACCTATTATCATTACTATTATATTTCTCTTTGTAAGTTCATCCCACTAGCGTTAGCTGATGATCTTTCACTAGAATCTGAGCTGAGTAACAGCAAATCTCCTCAGGTCTCCTAGAGTCTTCTCAGTATTGTCCGATCTTAACAATTTAGTAGTTTGGATAGTCTGGGCTTGTTTTCAGCTCCCTTAACGTTCGAGTGTAAAACTCGCAAGGACTAACATAATAATAATAACAGTAATAATAATAGACAGGTAAATCATGAAGAATATACTCAAAGAGAGTCCCCCTAAACCAGCTTAAGCACTTAATACTAAAAACCAAATCACCATAGAAACTAGGACGACAATATCAATTACATGAAAACAGAAAAAACATAGAACTTGTAAAAAAAACATGAGTGAACAGAAGACTACATTACCATTCCTAAGGAATCAAAAGTGGAAAAAAGTCAACGTAGACACCGAAAAGATAAACGAATTATTAACAAATATCCCAACAGACAGCATCACTGAAAAAGAAAATAAATTATTGCTACACATCCCAACGGAAAACATCACAGAACTGAACGAGTTAATCTAAACAAAAAGCAAAATTATCAGTGATAAAATAAGCATCTCTCAAAAGAATCAGGACAGAAATACATAATGCAAAACCAATATGGCAAATAAGGATTAGATGGACAAATAAAGAACCTACGGCAACTCGCAAAAATACTAGGGGGGATAAAATCACAAAAGTCCAACGAAATGAAACGATCCCAAAATGACAACCGCAGAGAAGTTTAGCCACACAACAAGAAAAAAAAACGAATCAAAAGATATTGGTGAAAGAAGGGAGATTCAAAATATACCGTGATATGGTCAAGCAATACAAACACAACAGGATATTCCAAAATAAAATAAAAATTCGACCAACAAGTTAGAGGGGAGGGCACAAGTACAAATCAACAACCGACCGCAAAAGAACAATTTTGAAGTGAAATATATAAACGGTAAGATCGTCACAGAAATGCTAAAAAGATAATATGAAAAAAGAATTAAAGGATCCACAGGCGAATAAGAGTGTCACTCAAGAAAATACTAAATTGGAAAACGGCCGGCCATGATGGCGTACATGGATTCTGGTTTTAAAATTTCACGTCCATCCACCACAGACTGGCTTTGGAAATAAATAAATGCCAAGAAGAAGCAAGTGCACCCGAAAGGATGACGAATGGAAAAACTATTCTGATTCAAAAGGAACCAAAAAAAAGGGGACAATGCCAAGCAAATATAGACCGATAACATGTTTACTCATGATGTGGAAAATATTGACCCGATTAGTAAGAGAAGAAATCTTTTATACGATCACATATTGGGTATATTTTCCAGAATAACAAATGATCAACTATATATATAGATCAGCACACCCTCAAAGAAGCCAAAATGAAGCGTAAAATTATAACCAAGGCATGGATTGACTATAAACAGACCTATGATATAGTCTTGCAAATATGGATAATAGTGCGTGTGAAAATGTACAAAACATTTCAACAAAATCATAAACTTCATTGCAAATGCCATGAAAAACTGGAAACATCATCCAGTGTGATTCGCTTTCATCACTGCTATTTGTTATAGTTACTCAACTACATTCTTTGGAGTTGATGTGGGGAGCAACAAGTTTGATAAATAACGAGAAAATATTAATTATCTTATGTACATGGATTCAAATTAAAAAGAACTGGAGACCTTTAAACAAACCTTGATGATATGCCGACTGGATATAGGAATGGAATTTGCCATTGAATAATATCCCATGTTTATAATGAAAAGTGGGAAAAGAGAAGCAGTTGAAGGAACTAAACCACATAATCAGGAAAGCATTAGAATTCTAGGGGAAAAGGAAAATAACGAGAATTTGGGAATACAGGAAACAAAGATCATCAAACTAGCTGAGGTGAATGAAAAAATAAGCAAAACGTACTTCAGGAGAACGAGAAAGCTTCTCGAAATACACCTCAGTTGCAAAAATTTTATCAAAGGGATAAACATTTGGATAGTCCCTCTCGTAAGGTACTCTGGACTATTCTTTTAAAAGACAAGGAGAAAACTCAGACAAATGAATCAAAGTACAAGAAACGTGATGACTATACTCCGAGTGTTACATGCGGAACATGACATAGACTATGTGTCATGAAAGGAAAGAAGAAAAGCACTTGCCTGCATTGAGTATTGCGTTGATGCATCAATACAAGGACAGGAGGACTGCTTTAAAAAGAGCAAAAAAAGATCAATTACAACGGCAAATATCAGCATAAGCAACATAAATACAGAAAGGAAAACAGCAAAAGGTAGGAAGCAGAAATGGGAAGAAAAACAACTGTATGGATATTTCAATGGACAAACTCGCGAAATCACTTACAAGAATAGATGGACTTGACAAAGAACGGGAATTCATAAGAGAGAAACTGAATTTCTTCTAATAGCATCACAAAACAACGTCATAATGACCAGTTGTGTTCACGTGAACATCCATTAGATGCAACGGAATAGAAAGTGTCGATTATGTGAAGAAAAAGACGAAACGATTAATCACAGAGTAAGTGAATGCAATAAAGTAGCACGGAAGGAGTACAAGACTAGACATGACTGAGTGGGAAAGGTGATCCACTGTGAATTATGCAAGAGCTTAAATTTTGACCATTCTACTAAGTGGTATATATGAAAACCAGAATCTGCCTTAGAAAAAAAGACTCATAAAATTCTCTGGGATTTTCAGACACATAGATATCACCTAATTAGCTAAATATAGACTCAGTAACACAGAGGCGAATTTAGCATAATGGTTATCGTCTGGGAAAATGGAATCGGTGACTGGAGTTCAGATCTGTTCTTCTCGAGCCCAACTAGTTATCAGTAGGGCAACCAGTCTAGGCGAAGGAAAACTGAATTCAAAACCGGCGTTCTTCGCTTTAAAATTGACCTTGCACCACATATTGCCCGAGGCAGACTCAATAGCATTCCAACACAAAAAAAAAAAGAAAATGAAAATCTGAAAATGTTTGAATTTAGTTTTTTTATGCGACTTTCTGAGACCTCGATTTTAGCCGGGTAAGTGGTCGCACCTTACGGAAGTTAAAATCTTTGTGTGTATCAATGGTTAGACAAGGCCCGGCTTAGGCCAAATGGTACTCATACAATTTCCCGCAGCAAAAATCAACAAATGCTCCCTGGTAGATCCAGATGGTACTCGAGTACATACTGAGATCTATTTTCAACTAGTCACCATAAAAATCCACGAAGAGGGACCTCTGCGTGCTTTTGTAATCAGGATTATATGTCTTTGCTTTTACCTGAGCTTGAATTTATCTACTTGTTCCAATGGAAAGGATACAAATGCTCCAGACTTGAAATTAGCTTCTCAAGGCCAATAATAGTCTAATCGCATATACCAATAGTAACAATGATGAAGGAAGAAATGCTCGTCGTTGAGAAAGGAAATCTAAAGTTAAATAGAAAAATGCATGATTCTTAATTGATAGAGTTTCTCACACGGTTAAGTCAACCTGTTAGTCGTACTCTCGTGATTTTTTAGTTGATGGAAAAGCTCATTATGCATACAAGAGCGCGACCTTTTGTTCTAGACAACGTGGAGATGAAAAAGATGTGTAAAGAATGTAAGAGAATCTTTTCAACATGTCCTTTTTTTGTAGATAATAAATTCTCTTCAACTCCCTCTACTCGTCTTTTTCTTCTCAAATACACTCATTCACCTTATCCACTCCTTTTTTAATTCACCTTTCTTTATTTCTCTCTTTCTCTTATTCAAATAAATGGATAAAAATAACGTCTCACTCATAAGAATGCATACGTATTTAGTTTGACAATCCATCTACTGATATTTTTAGCACTGTACAAGGCCACAAGTGTGATGAATACAGTGATAATCAAACATAGTACAGTAGGAAAAGGCTGTAGTCATTTTTTTTTAAATTAAGGACAATATAACCGGGTCATTGGCCTAATGAGTAGAGTGTTTGCCAATGGTTCGAGAGACGCGGGTTCAATCCCAGATCGAGTCATACCAAAGACTCAAAAAATGGTACATGGTGCTGCCTTGCTTAACACTCAGCATTATAAAGTAAGGGTAAAGTGGAGCAATGTAGGAAAAGGAGTAGCGCCCTCCCCCTACACCTCGGTGTCGTAGCAATTGAAAAGGGAGTCTTCGGGTCACCCTTGACTAAGGTCGCCAACTTTACCTTTTATATCTAATAGAACCTTAAAAAAGTTTTAGGACTGATTTATTTTAATAGCGTGTCACTCTCAAAGCAGTTAGGGAATCAGGCTCATTTTACGTTCATATTTAATTGTTTTTTATTAGGTTTTTCTTTTTGGCATATATTCCAATCGAACACAAATAAATTTTAAACATATCTATTTGATGTATAGATTTACACTTCCAAGAGCTTTAAAACTCAAGCCTTATTATCAGATGCAGTTTATAGTCAAGAACACTTTTTTTTTTTTTGGAGGGGGTATTGTGCTTCTGTAGAGAATACTATCAGTGTATTCTAAGTCCTGCTGGTAAGGAAGAAATACATTTTATGATGTATTTCAATAATTTGAAAATAGTCTTTAACTTGAAAATGACCCGTAAAAAACGAAAATTACAACCTCCTAGGATGTTTCCTTTCGGTAATGGTTTATCAACCTTCGTACATAATTTAATGCCGAAACTATCATTGAAAAAAGCCAATAGTGGAACTATTTAGTTAATATATGGAGAAGATGTGGGGATTCGTACCTTTCTCAAAGGTTTTAATCCGAATGTAAAAGTGTGACTAGAATTCGAACTCGCTTACAACGATGTTGCAGTTCAGTACGTCAGCCACAACTCCACAGAGACTTCATATTTACGATTCTTATATTTACTAAATAATTTATTTTTAACACGTCACCATAAAGTTCTACGTACGTGGGCACCTACTGGCCTTGAATATCAGGATTATATATCATTGCTTTTATCCGAGCTTGAACTTGTTCTCAATAATGACACAACTTATGACTGAAACATGCAAATATATTTAAATGAGATTTCCAAAAATTGAATAAAGAAATTGATTTACTTTAAATAAATGAAAAGGTTGTAACGGCGATCCGAGTTCAAGTCCTGAAGGATACTGTTTACATTTCACATTTCGCTAATACCCTTGAGAAAGGCATGAATCCAATTATTCCTTCTCCAGTTATGTATAAATAGTAGGTCATACTGACTCTTTCCTCTCAATATGGTAACTTACATTCACCATTCAGATCAGAGTGAATTTCAATTATCTTCATTTTTTAATGAAATATTCATATTTAAAAAACACGTCTTCAACCTGCAACATTTGTCCTACGGGCATTCTTCATTCCCTCCCATAGCAGTTAAAAAGATGGTGACTTACGTTGACTGACAATTTATATTTAATTAAACGAAAATGTAACTATTCAATAAAAATTGAAGGAAATGACTGGAACGTATTATCTGTTTGGTGAACGTAAGCATTTAATTTCTATATAGTTTTATAATCAATATTCATATTTTTAAAAAAACTGTCTTTAATTCGCTGATTTTCACCAACTGTGTTCTCCAACAACTTAGAAGGTGGTGACTTACGTCCGATTACCGATGTAGAGTTTTTGAAAATAAAATATAACAGTTCAGTAAAAAAAAATATGAAGTAAATTGTTATATGCTTGACTCTCTTCCATGGATGATGGACATTTCACCTTCCACGATGTGTTGTTTTTTTTTTTTCGATCGCCTATCTCATTTCTTTCTTTAGGGACAACAAAGACGAAGACTTCTCTTGCTCAAAAGAACGAATAACAATATAATTTTGTGTGCACACTTCTTTTTTTACTTTCTTAACTAAGACGTCTTTTTCTTACATATAACCGGTTACATACGGAGATTGACCCTCAAAAGATCACAGGAAAAATATGAACACACCATTTTTCACACATTATGGGCATCTTATCTCCTCGAGATGTTTTTGGCCAAGATTTTCCCCATGCAGGTCATTACGTGATACTGTTTTTAACGGTATAAACAACATTTTTAAACAACTGTTCATATGAAGCTTTTCGTTAAATTTCCTTAAGCACAGCACGGAAATTTTAACGTTATAAATTACTTTTGAACAACGACTGGTCATTTTTCATTATATTTCCTTTCAAACCATCTTTCTAAATTCTATGACTTTTTGATCAAATAACCGAGTTTAACCAATACTCATTGGGCTCTAAAATTGATACCTGTCACCCACACTTATTTGGTTTAACGTTTCTGAGTACAATTTCCCGTTCATTTTCCCAAATCCTACACAACCTCTCAAATGATAGAAACAGCTACTCTCTCATTTAAAAAAAATCTAAAGCATACTCTCTTCCGGGTGATGAATGTAAGTATTACATATCTTTCTCTCTCTCTCTCTCTCTCTCTCTCTCTCTCTCTCTCTCTCTCTCTTTCCCTTTTCTTTTTTATATATCGCATACATTTTCTCTTGGGGATATCCTGGACAAGCATCTAGTTATAATTTGATAACAACGTTTTAGAACTGTCCAAGGAAATAACAAATAAAGAAAATTAACGCATTAACTTTTTACAAATTTTTAGATTTTATAATTCTCAGTGTTAGGGTATATTTTCTACATTGCCGTGTTTGAAATTTTGTTAGGAATTTTAAACAGTTTAATTACTCTGGGAAATTATTTATTGAAATGTTAATATTTTTAGTTTCCAAAAAGTATTTTATGAAGATTTTCTAAAATCAAGTAAGAAAACGACTTGACTAACTTCAAAATATATCCAAAGATTTTTCCTGCAAAATATCCCATTTCAAAATAAATTCATGCAAGGATTAAGATTATTGAAAATTTTACTGATATCCGATTATAAGCAGATTTTGAATAGATTCTATTTTGAAATCCGGGTGTTTTTGCCCAAGATTTTCCCCATGCAGGTCATTACGTGATATTGTTTTTAACGGTATAAACAGCATTTTTAAACAACTTTTCATATGAAGCTTTTCGTTAAATTTCCTTAAGCACAGCACGGAAATTTTAACGTAATAAATTACTTTTAAACAACAACTGGTCATTTTTCATTATAGTTCTTTGTCATCAAAAAATGTACCAATAAGCCTTTGTGGGATATTTAATGTCAAAGAATTCCTTATATAAGGAATTTAGCAGTGGTATTTAATCCATAGGTAGAGGATGAGGAAATTTATACCTTTCACGAGGGTATTAACCCAAAAGTTAACTCAATAAAATGAATGTAGCTCGAACTCGCTTACTACGATGTTGCAGTCCAACACGTTAGCAACAACGTCACGATCATTTAATGGAACGTGGCTGAAGATGTCTTAGAGTAAGAATATTATACTTATTCATTTCTGCTTTTCAAAATAGTAAATAAAATTTTAAAGAATAGTAAAAAAAAAACATATGAGTTTACCCAGTTTTTCTCCTACGAATAGGAAGCGACACAAGGCCAGTTTTAAGCAAATTAGTGCTGGTTTGAATTCAGAGCTTTTCCTTTTCCAAGATCGGTTGTCTAATGAAAGTTAAACAATACTTTCTATCTTACAATACATCCTTAGCTAACGGAGACGAGGTTGATTCATGCCTTTCACAAGGGCATTAGCATGAATTGAAAAACAAACAGCTTTGTCCAGTATTTGAACTCGAGTCGACGTGTCCACTTCCTAAGACGATAAACGTTTTGCCATGCGCCTAAAAATACAATTATACAATATAAAAGAATTAAATAAAAAAGAAAATAATTTAAAATGCATTTACCGCCATTGGAAGAAGAACACTCCTAACATCCATATAAAAGACACGTGTATGAAAGAAATCACTGTCTTGGAGACGGCGAGGGCATGTACGGGTTGCGTTGGGCTCAGTGAATGTCCACGTATAAGAAGGTACACGTGTCCCGAAAAAGACAACACTGAAAGAAACTGGCACCAACCCTGAGTAAATCACATAATTCTTTTACTCAACTGACCATATAAAAAGATTCCTATTACGAGGACTCTACTTGAGAAAGTGACATGCACCAAGTGCCAACACGAGACGCTGACAGCAAACGTTCTAACTACAAAATGGATATTTCAGGCGTTCGAGTTTTATTTTTTTTTACTTCGCCAGAAAGACACAATTAAAATCTACTACTTAGCCTGCACATTAATCAGAAGAAACCTAAAAAAATGTCTTACTGTAAAATCTGCATTCATTCACTGGCTTCATATTTCGTTCATTTTGTCATTTTAGCTCATTTTCAGTTGTCCATCTTCACTTTTATTAATCCTAGGAAAAACGTTTACGAATATTGATACTGCAATTCAATCCAAGACCAGCCTAAAACAGGTAAATATACATTCTTCATCATTGGTAACCCATGAAGATTATGAATTAAATGGACATTTACTAATCAACCTAAAATATTTTTATTTGTCAAAATTTCCGAGATTAAGCTTTATGATTGTTATTACCTAGAATATTCAGACTTTATTGTTATCCTATTTACCAACCCCTCCGCTCGGGCAGGATATGACACAAGGTCAATTTTTAAGCGGAGTTTAACAGGTTTGAATTCAGAGTTTTCCTTCTCCTAGACTAGTTGCCTCACCAAGGCTGAAGAACCTAGTCTGTCCTACTATTTACCCATAGCTGGAGGGAGAATAATTGGATTCATACCTTTCCCAAGGGTATTAGTGCTATGTGAAATGCAATCAGTCTCGTCCAGGATTTGAACTCGTGTCGCCGTGTTCATTTCCTACGACGATTATAATTACACCACGGGCAACTCCCAGACTTTATTGTTATACTCACAACGTTTCGGCCGATAGGTCCTTCGGACTTTTTCAAGGATATATCAGCCGAAACGTTGAAGATGGGATCAATTGTCCGAATATTCTAAGTAATACAAAAATATGTTTGTCTTTCAGTTTAAAATGAAATACGTTTCCAGGATAAGATTTGAAAATGTACGAAGATCATTAAATAAGTTTCCAGACTTTTTTCATGTGGGCGCTTTTATTGATAATACACACATAAAGCTCTAGTCCCCTTCGAAGTAATCTCCTTCGGCTGTAATGCACTTGTTGTGCCGTTCCAACAACTTCTGGAAAGCCCCATAGAAGTCCTCTTGTGTGAGTGTGTCAATGACCTTCGTCACTGCCTCTTTTTTCTCTCCTCAATTGTCTCATAACGACAGCCTCTGAGCTAAGGGAATAATCAAAAGTCACAGCGAGCAAGGTCTGGACTATAGGAAGTCTAAGGAACTATCTTGATGCCCATCTTGGTTAAATAGTCTGTGACAAGGATGGAGTTGTGGACTGGTGTATTGTTCTGGTGGAAATGTCACTGATCCGATTTGAAGAGTGCTGGCCTCTTTCGACGGAATCTCTTCCTGAACTCCCTTAAAACCTCAGCATAGTAACCCTAACCCTAACCGTTTGGCCAACCAACTTTGGTCTATTGACTTCCTTACTCCTCCCACACCTATCATCATCCCTCACAGACTCCCTGCCTTCCTTGAATCCCTTACGCCACTCAAAAACTGACGCTCGATTCATGCAAGATGGTTCAAAAGCAGTCTGAAGCATTCCATAAGTTTCTGTGGCATCATCAGAATTTTATTGCTTATGGTTCTTCTAAAGTGTCCTCACGTCCAGATTGCATTTTTGAAATTCACCAGCTGTGACAATCAGATTTTAGTAGGGTGTATTCCAATTGCTGCTGTTGCTGTTCCTTTGAACCTGAAATCATAAAAATGGGCCACTCATCTCATAAGATGTATAGCAATAACATACTGAATTTTCAAGAGTCTACGACAATTTTACATACCTGTACCAAAAAAGTCTGAATAGATAGATAGATAGATAGATAGGGGGATTTAGTACTGAAAATTTTAAATCCCAGTACAAAAAAGTCTGGAAACTTATTGAATGCACTATGTATCTTGTTTTGTGGTTCTTGTTTTAGAGATCGGGGGAGAGAGAAGTCCCCCTTCGTTTCTTTTACACTCAGATCAACCTTAATCCGAAATAAACCAAATAAATCTGTTCAAACATTATTTGCATTAGATAGGAATACTTGAAACCATATATATTATTATTATTATTAAATAGTTGCTTGAAATTATAATGTATAATTGTTTGCAAGTTCTTGATAAGAATACTTATTGCCCTAGAAAGCACTTAGTGTAATGGCCATCGTCGTTGGAAATGGAATCGGCGACACGAGTTCAAATCCTGGATGAGGCTGTTTGTGTTTCACTTCGAGCTGATTCTCTCGAGGAAGGCACTAATCAATCTGCTCTTCCCTATCTATAGTTGAATAGCAGAGTAAATCGTTGTTTTTATCCTTGATTAAGCAACTAGTCTAGGAGAAGGAAAACCCTGAACTCAAATAACTTAAAAATTGACCTCATGTCACATGCTACACTTGGCGAATTATTGCTTGAAGAAATCATATAAATGATTGATTTAAAATTGTTTGCCCCCCCCAAAAGAGAGTGCATTTAGTATTAATACCCCACCCCCCAAAAAATTATATACCATGAAATTAAGTCGGCAGTCACCTAAACAATGTCTTAAACATTAAAAACTAAGCATCTATGTCAGAAGAATACACTGTAAGAATTTTTTTACTTGTAACGTAGTATTTTCGACCGTTCTATTTTCTAGCTTTCTAAGTAAAATTGATTGGTTGGGTTTATGGCATATCAACCTGTATAGATTATTTAAAGCTGAAATCTACTACACACATATATATATATGTGTGTGTGTGTGTGTGTGCGATTTGTAAACGAATAATATATTGAAAACATTTTAAACAAGCCTGAGCTCATTTGTTAACTAGGAATTACATGGTTTTAAGTCTTGTTATCAGACAATTCAATTTAACGTCATTTTTTATCTACTCCCAATTAAATGGTTGAGCAGTTCCATTTGTCCAATACATGGGACCTCTAAACTGCCAATATATTGAGGGTCAAAGTACGGAACCTTGAGAGTAAAGATGCCTAAACATTAATATTAGATTGGAATACTTGACACTATAACTGTGGGAAAATTATTCATATCACAATTATTTATATCACAAATAATTATTTGGAGCTAAAGTTGTGTTCAAATGGTTCAAATCATTAATAACTTGAGAGCATAAAAATCCGTCTTCGGCATTAAATCACATGAGAAGGTTTACAATGCCATAAAAGCAACCAGTCAATGTCCTCGAGTCAATTAAAAAAACAAAATTAGATACATTCGTAAATATTAAAATGTAAGCATCCTTGTCGAAAAAAAACAACCTGAAAACGATTTAGATTTTTTTTAAGCTATCTATTTCAATTTTTTAAATTTTTATTTATTTTGTTTTCTAGCTTTGTAACAAAAGAGGGTCTATAAATCTGAAAAGGCAAGTGGTTGATTTAAACGGATACAATTATTATCATTAAAGCGCGCCAACAGGACGGAACCCCTTGACTTTTGCCATCCGTCCCTATCGGCCATCGCCTTTGATAAGTCGTCAGTAAGATGGCACCAAATGTCTACAAAGAGCTGATGAATATGAACTAAAATTAAGTGTGTTTATTTTAGACTCTATTGGAGAATATTTTTTATGAGTTCCTTCGTCCTTCTCGTTTTACTTTGAGGGTTTGTGAGATAGGAGCTAAGTGGCCGTAACGCTGCTTTTTTATTAAGTGCCACTTCCAGGATTTGTTCCAAATACCATTCAACATACTTGCATCGTCCTCATGTAGCTCTTTCTCCAATTGTTAAGTCAGTTTCCAAATCGTGCAACCATACATTAGTACTAATCTGGCAACAGATTTGAAGAATTTCTTTTTTTAATATATCAGAGTAATTAGATTTTTATATGACTGATAGCCTGTCAATGGAAATTCATACTTTACCTATGCGTATGTTGACATCACTTTAGTTGAGGACATATGGCTACCGAGGTATATAAGGCTTGCATTTGGTGAGTAAAAGGAAACATCTTGATTATAAATTATGCACTCTGTTTTATCTGAGTTCACGTAGAGACCAATGATTCTTGCAGCCTGTTCCACGCCATAGTACAGAGATTTGGCTTGAGCAGGTGGATTTGCAAGAAACGCTACGTGCCATACAGACAACGTAGAGTGCGGAAAGTTGAGGTTGATAACGGCAGAAAGGGCTTGGCTGGCTGGATAAGAAAATCAAAAGGAAGTTAGCTGTTATAACAATGACTGCCATTTTTATTTCAAAAATAAGGCTTTACTTCGAACGCTTCTGTATGCGATTGTTCAACAGCAGGCAGTTAAATTTCTAATACAGAGAGGCGTTACATTAACGTAACCATTGTAAACTGTCTGCATCTGAGGAAGCGTGTCTACCCGCAACTGTACAACCACTATATACGGCGGTGCGTCGGTTCTAAGTTGATATGCCTGTTTGAGAAGTCCGGGGTAAGTGATTTTTGTGGGTGCATGCGCGTGTCTATAAACGCACACGTGTGCATCAACCGACAGATAAACGAAAGCGGCAGAGATGTAAAGAGATTGAACAAATGAGGGAAACTGTCAAGTGCCTAACAATGAGTTAGTTTGCTTATGTTATTGAAGATACCAATATATGCATGAGCAGGTAGAGTGAACCACGGTAATTTCTGACCTACCACAATCAATTGGGCACATTTTATTTGTGTAAGTTAGAATTTATACTTCAATGATCTTTATTTGTAAGGACTGGTCTAAAATTAGCCTGAAATTGGTTATATGCATTCTGTAAGCGACATAGTCTTAAAATAATTATGGGCAAACTACAGCCATCGGGCCCCATGTGCTCCGTGGTGCTTTCTGAGTAAAACAGCAAAGAATTCAATTTTTCATTAAAAAAAGAGATCTTATTACCCCAGCTTTTCTCCTATTTCTGAGGAAGATGCCTACGCATATAGTCTCCTGTAATGAAAATGGCTGAGATACTTTCAACATAGATTAATTTGATTTTTTTTTTTTAGTAATACAGTTCGTCTGATAATGCGCCAGGTCTCATACTCGAAAAAGGTTGCCTGTACCTGTTCTAAGACCACACATTACTAATGAGCTTTTCTTGATAGCTTGGTTTGACGGTATGCTAACCCTTGTTGGGTTATTTCAGGCTGACCTTAGTTGAACAATTATAGCTTTCGATTATATACAGTACGAAAATATATCTTTACAATAATTCTGAAAAGGTAAATGCATAATACTCAACGCAATTATTTACGTATAACGCATGCACATGCACCTAAACTTTAGTAAACTACTAAATTTGGAAAAAAAAAATTCGTGTATAATACGCACTGACATTTTAGAATTTGTAACATTTAAATTTAACCGGAATTTATCATTTGTTCAACATTTTATCGGTTTATACGGAATAAGAATCTATAATTTATATAGTTTATTTTATATCATCATTATCATCAGTCGGGTTGCTGGCACGGATTTCCCTAACTCTCTCTCACCAATCGTTCCTATCATCCATCGCTCCTGGAAGGTACTCAAGTCTGCATCTTGTGTTCATACAGAGCTTTTGTAAGTATGCTTTTCTTGTTCGTCCAATTTTGGGGTGTCCTTGTGAAGAGGTTAATAGGAAAAATTCACAGATGATTTCGTTCTTGCTACTCCAACAGTGTCCTGCTTGACTTGTTCGTCTTAATTGCATAGTTTTCGAGATCGATGGTAGGTGGCCACACAGTTGCTTCATGTGATGTTGCTTCTAAGATTTGTTCATTACAGCTCGTAACATTCTTGCACAGTTCCCGTCTAGCTTTTTCTCTAAACGCTTCGTCAGCGTCCACGTCGTACATCCATTCAGTAGAATTGAAAAAACCGCTTCTAGGAAGAAATCGCGTTTTATTTTACCATTACTCTGATCCAAACATTATTTACAAAAACACAAAATTTACGAAGTATTTACTGCAAAGACACAGACATGTTAACACAAAAAAGAAAACAAGCTCGTGGCGAAAATTAGTTCACTATAGAAGAATAAAATATATAAACAAACTCACATTCCAGTGAATATTTCTCTGTAAAAATGCAGCTGTACTTTATTGTCGAGGATTGGTTTGGTTTGGTTTTATGGCATATCAAACATTGTAGGTTGTTTAATGCCTAATCCATTTTATACATATAAATAGTTCTATTTCAAACGATTCAGTTTAGCATAAGTACGCAGTTTAGTTCAATTTGACCCATAGATAGGACCCAATCAGGTGCTACCACTCCGGGACAGAGTGAACCTGGGAGCGATGACAATGAAGGGGTACTCCGCATTCCCCAAAGCTTCAATATTACTGTAACCTCACTATCAGATTATTTACTGTCATATCCAGGACACTCGTTGGGGGAGTCTTACCCCTCTGAAGAGAATTAGTCGATATATTCAACAGCCCCAGCTGACTGGGCCATGTTGATGTTTCTGTTTCCTTCTGTAAGGTTAAAAAAACAAGAAATAAAATGGTATTCTCGAATCGATGAAAAAAGAAAATCCTATTGTTTTATAAATCTAATCAGTTCACACCCATTAGGGAGGGGGCGGTTTCACTATCACTGAAATTTAAGTTGTTCTTTGTCATCTACTGGCTAACTGGCTGACCCTTGTTCAGAATATCCCAACTCGGGCGTGAAACCGTTCACGTGATTAACTCCCTGTTATCTGTCACACTGTCGGAAATCATATGCAGTGGCTGCCACGACATCGCAAAGAGCGAAATCATTTTAAACAGATAAACCTTAATAATTTGTTACAATATCAATGTTTTAAGGTTCAATATATTAAAGTTCACGTTTAAAATTCACTATCATTCTAAATATTTTCTCAAAAATATCTATTTGACCATTTAACCCTTGGTGAATCGAACTCATGAGCAAAGGTTAGGTAGTCTAACTCGTTAACGGTTATACCTCTAGTTTTAGTAGTCTAAATCACTTAACAGAAGTATTGTCCTGATGATATACATTGAATAGTTTTTTCTGAACTTCTTTTTTTATTATTATTATTGTACACAAATGTTTTTACAGACATAGGATCGTAAAAAAAAACCCAGAGCGTTGCGATTAAAAGCAACAAAATAATAACAGCAGAATGACTAATTGAAAAATTAATAAAAATTCGACGGTGTTTTGAGCAAAATGATTGCAATAAGACCATTCCCATTGACCTAATGAGCACTATCATTTAGACCCCTTCAGTTTCCCATTTTATACCGCAAAATATTTTAGACTTGTCTCCGCCGCTATTCTGCGCTATTTTCAGCTTATAAACATTCAACTGAAACTGACAGATTCATTGAGAGAAAAGCACGGTGTAACAACGAAAGAAATAAAAGATATTTTTAAAAAAGAAACGATAAAAAAGAAGCCAAAAGAAAAAAAACGTTCGTTTTAATCTGAAAGTGTGTCTGTCTGCATCACTTTTAGAAGCGCGTGACCGAAGTGTGCAGTGAGTGGCAAGTTACTGCGTGCATGCACACGTGTGCTGTTAAAAGCACCCGTTCCAGCAGAAATCTGAAAACCCACACACGTGCACCCCAACCCACACGCGCTCACGCACGCACAGAAATGCTATTGGATGTCCCCCGATATCATTCGGTGAGTTACTTAGCGTTTACCTTTACTGTTTCCAACTTGATTTATTCATTTTATTTGAATTGCGTATATATATATATATATATATATATATATATATAAGAAAATTATTAATAATGATAATAAAATATATATATATTTATTAGAAAATTAATAATAATAATAATAATAATAATAATAATAATAATAATAATAATGAAAAAATTAAACGTAGCAAAGTAAAAAATTTAAGAAATCCAAAAATTAATACTATATAGCCATGTAAATAACCATGCAATAGACAGCTCTTCTCAGATTGCCCCAGAAAAAAAAATTACCCTTCCCAATATGCCCAACAAAACAGTATATAAAGGGATACCCATATGGATATTGCGACTAAGTACCAAGTGTTTACCAGCTTAAAATAATTGTGAAGAGGTTGTCACTTGATTTTCTGTGATGAAAGAAACAGATATAGAAGGCATTTCAAGTTTTGCCTCCACGTTTATCATTTTAATAAATTAGGTCAGCCTTTAGTGGATCTTCCTCTGTTTCTCATTGGGAAAAAAAAGAAAGTCTCTGCATTTTATAAAATGGGGTCCCTTAAAATCGTTAAGCGCCCCAAAACAGTCCTATTCTATCTTTCTTCTGCAAAATAACTGTTAAAACCCCTAAATTTCCTTTCTCATTGCGTTTCAAATCAAGGTCAACTTTTGACCCTTTCCTGCTTGTCAAAACACCCACACGTGCGTCCGGGCTGACAGTTCAGTAGGTGGGAGGTTGATAATGTAGGAGTCATTACATAACAGTCTTCATTTCCCTTATATCTGTCTTTACAAAATTAGCCACACCCAGTTAATCATTATCTGATTTTTTCTCTATTGCTCTAAAAATATCTTTGTTTTTTGGTTTTGTTTTTTGTTTTGTTTTTGTTTTCATGAAACTATTTTCTATAAAAGCGTTTTACAATTAGCAAAATTTAAGCATCTTTTTCTTTCATTCGTTCAGGGAATCTTAAGTTTTTCCTTCCAGCTTCAATATCCATATTGTCCATGATAGAGTGGGTTACTCCCTGAGAGTAATACTGAGTAAAATCATTGAATTATGTGGGTTTGGGTGGTTGGTTTCACAGCGCGTCAGCTCTGTTTGTTTGTTTGGGTTTCATGGCATATTAACCTTTGCAGGTTATTTAATGCCGAATCTATTTTTATACAAATAAATAGTTCTATTTTAAACAATTCAGTTTAGCATGAGTAGACTGTTTAGTTCTATTTGACCCATAGATAAGACCCTTACAGGTGCTACTACTCCGGGTCAGAGTGAACCTGGGAGCGATGGCAATGAAGGGATACCCCGCATTCCCCAAAGCTCCAGCATCACTGGAACTTTACTATCAGATTGTTTAGTGTCATATCTAGGACACTCGTCGGGGGAGGCGGGGTTCTTACCCATCTGCAGAGGTGCAGTTGGTGTATTCTACAGCCCAAGCCAACTAAGCAACAACGCTTGTTCAGTTATTTAATATCGAAGACTTTTTTGTTGGCAGGTATATAATTTAAATTATCGAATGATTATGATTTTTTAAGCAAATATAGCTTCTAGTAACTATTCATTTGGGCACTGTCATATGGTTTCAACTACTTCAAGCAATTATTTTGTATACCAAACACCTCATCATCTCAACCCAGGGAAGCCTCACCATCAAAAACATTTTTTTTTAAATCAGAAAAAAATAATGAGAAATCAAACATGAAAAAAGACTATTCAAACAAACAAAAACAATATAATATTCAATGATTAAAATACAATAAATGTCAAAACCGGAAATCAATCAGAGACTATTGTAAGTATGTATATTTGAAGCTGTCAATGTATTATGGCTAAACTCAAGTTCGTATATAAATATATATATAAGTCCTGGCAGCAACACCACACAAGGCACCAACTATACGGTCACCTACCACCTATCACGAAAACTATACAAGCTAGACGAACCAGACATGCCGGACACTGCTGGAGAAGCAAGGACGAGATCGTAAGTAATGTACTCCTGTGGACCCCCGCATATGGCCAATCAAAAGCAGGACGGCCTGCTCGAACATACATACAGCAGCTATGTGATGATACGGGATGTAACCCTGAAAACCTGCCAGAGGCGATGAATGATAGGGAGACGTGGAGAGAGAGGGTCAGGTATATCCGTGCTAGCCGCACATGATGATATATATATATATATATTTATATATTTATATATAGGACGCGTCTGTGAAGCAAGACAATCTACAAAACATACGCTTGTGAGGCAAAGTTATCCTCTAACTTTAGAACAAAAGATAATTGTATTTGACGACAAATAGAAAGCATAGAAGTTAGCAAATTTTATTCGATAAAACAACCACAAGCATCAATAACTGCCTCTATACGGAATCAATTGCACGCTCCTTATTCATATGAGACATAACTCGAACTATGCCAGCTTTTGAAGAATCTTTGGTGTTATGGGAATGTTTATTAACCCCCTTCTCAACAACGCTCCACACTTAATAATCCAGTGGATTGAGATATGGAGCCAAATTTTGGGGGAGACATGGTCCTACAGATTATCAGCCATCCATTCTTGCTTCTGCAGAATTTTTGAGCTTATTTAAAAGTCTTTTGGATTTATTTAAGCGGTTTCCTTTTGATTTTTCAAAAATAGATTGGCGTAGGATTTGTATCGAATGTCTTTATGAACACTCATTCTGATTGTCTTTAAAGACACATGCGACTTTTTACTCGGTTTTCATCAGTTGTCGACTTTACTTTATGAATAAATTCGTGTGTTCTAATGGAATCGGAACCTGTGGAATGGTTTTTACGTTTGGATAACGACATTACATTATCATTTTCTTTTTCTTGTGGACAAACGATCTTGCAAGTCTGAGAAAACGTACAATTTCTTAATCATCAGGATCAGCCTTTAATGCCACAATAACAGCATGCTTTTTCATTTCATTTGTTGGCATAGGGTCTGTCATTATTATTTTCTGAAAAATGAAAGCAGCAAAAGTTAATAGAAAAGAGTAATAATCTAAAATATATGTGTCCTCAAATACAAACTGCACCATATATATATATATATATATCAAGATTTCCTATCAAATACAAATAATTTATGCAGGGTTATAGGATTTCAAGGATTACACTCCGAAGTTTAGAATACGCTGACTGTATCCTCTGTGGAGCAATAAGACTCCACAAAGGGATGTCATAGCTATGACACTAGACTGCATCTCATGTGAGGCTCCATTTTTGAAGTTCTAGTGGAGTGTAGAGTATCCCTTAATTGCTTCATATATATATATATATATATATAGCCTGCTATTTGTTCTATATTATATTCATACATTTTACATGGTCTGAGTATGACACAGGGATGTTTGAGTCGTAGAGTTCTATAGTGTGAAGACACACATCTTTGTTATCATTACTCCCAGGTCCACTCGGACTGGGAGTAGTTGTACCTGTTAGTATCCCATTTAATAATTCGTATTCGATAGAAACGTGTACACACAAAAAAACTCTTAAGAAAACTTTAACTCTTAACATACAATAAACGCAATTACATAACCCCTTGGCGTAAAACAAACCAAGGTGGTATGAAATTCTGTGAATTAACCAATCAATCAATCAACTAACCAATATTGATAATTTTCACTTAATTTGACTCAAAAGTCGGACCCTAATAGATACTATCACACCGGGGCAGAGGGGAGTAATGACATCGCAGGAGTCACTCTATAATCTGCAGAGATCAAAAACTTGAGCTTCATTATTGCATATAGTTTCATCTCATAGACCATGTGAAATGTATGAATAAAAAATAGGACAAATATATGTAGAATTTATTCCTATCTATTTAATTAGTTAAATGTTATATTTTAATGAGGTGGGTGAGTTTGGCAATTTCCCACGAATGACGCGATATTAGAACAATTTCAAAGACACACACCTGTATATCATTTTCAGTTGTCAGTCTTGCAAGAAATTAAATTGTTAGTATGAGATATAGCTGAAAAAACCTCGGTCACACGGATGATTGCGTAGGAAGGAAGTCAAAAGAGCCGGATATACAGACAAAACAGTGATGATTGTTTTAACAATATGATCCTGCAACTCTGAGATTTATCCCGGGTTGACACTTGTATATCAGGTTTAAAAGACACGCGAATTAAGTTTTGTTGTTATTTACAAAGGTTCGTTTAGTCTGATACTCAAACATCTGTCTATTTCGATAATCTATCGTTCATAAGTGAGCATTCTTCTAAATATTGGACAATATTCAATTTCTGTTGAAAGAGCATAGAATTCACTGAATATATTTTCCCTTGCAGAGGATTACCTCCCCCAATCCTATGAATCTATCAAGCTATTTCCATAATCTATCGTTCGTAAGTGATCCTCCTTATCAATATCAAGCAGTATTCAATCTCTGTAGATAGAGCATAGAATACACCAAATATATTTTCCTGGCAGATGAATAATTCACCCAATCCTGAGTATGGTACTAAGCAACAACCCGTGGCGAGGCTCAAATTCTGGAGCACTGAAGAGTGTTGTGTTAACTTTCGTTATCATTATTCCCAGATACACTCTGGCATAGATTTAGGGTTTCATCTATGGATCATATAGATATGTTTGAAAATTGCTAGTGTTAGTAAGATAGCTGAGAAAAGCTTTTTTTAGTTGAGTTAAATTACAGCCCGAGAGATTGATATATCAATCAATATTATTTGGAAGTAGTAAATGGCCTTTGTAGAGGTTGTTGAACTTTTTTTGTTTTTGTTGAGCATCAACATCAATTTATGAACTATAAAACAACTTATTTCACCATACTTACCTTGTGAATTTAACATAAAATCTACACAGGAATTAATTCAAGTTTTTCATAAAATTAAACCCAATAATGGTATATTAGCCTAATGGGATGTAGAAAATCTATTCCCTAATGTACCTGTTAATGAAACAATTGATATTATCAAAAATAATATTCATAATAACCCATCTCTTCTTCTCATAAAATCAACCCTAATATACTTCGGAAACTACTCCTAACATGTACTACTGAAGTTCCATTTCATGATCATCTTGGTAATATTTACGTTCAGACAGATGGGGTATCTATGGGTTCTGTCCTGGGCCCGATCTTCTGTAATTTCTACAAGTCCGACCTCGAAAATGAAATATTTAATAGCATTAAAAAACCTCCAATATACCTAAGATATGTTGATGATATACTTATTCTTGTAAATAATATGAACGAAATCAACGGAATGCAGATGATTTGCATTGTATTGGAATACCTGATATCATATAAGGGTGAATGTATTTACACAATTCCTTGTAACGGGAGGTATGTGACACAAGGTCAAGTCTTATCCGAAGTAAAGCTAATTTTAATTCTGTTTTCTTTTTGCTTGGATGATTGAAAAAACACGGTTAAAGGTCTTTTAAAGGTCTATTTATCCACAGCTAGGAGTAGAAGAGAACTCTGGTTGTCTGTTCCATTTCCAACGACGATAACCGTTCCGCCAAACATGCCTCCTAAATACCACCTGTTTGCAAACAAATAATAATAATCTTAGTAATAAGAGGACCTGCAAAGTAGTGGACTGTGCTGTCCCGGTAAACCACTGAGTAAATTTAAAGAATGTGAAAAGAGAAGTGAATACCAGGACCTTGCTAAGTTTCAACGGTCAACTCGAGCGATGGTAATGTAGTCTTCATTTCCTTCTAAATTTTCTTTATCAACAGTACATTTATTTTGTCTTATTGGGTTAATATTTGTTCTGTGGTATTTAGGGGTATGGCGTTTCGGTTTTCATTATATAGTGTTTCAGTTCGGTTAGAGGATTCTTGCTTTTTAATATTTAGCGTTTCGGTTTTGAGTCATGCTTTTTGTTGATACTCTTTTCTATTTACTTGTTAGTATATTTCTCGTATCTCAAACTCAGAAAACCTAATTTACCATTGATTGTCTATCTGAAATTAGAACAGCTAACATTCGCAAGATGCAAGATGAATCTCCAACGTTAGCTATCAAGGGCGCACCAGTCCATCATTAAACGCATATATGTTATTTTTTATGGCAGTATATTGTGACTATACCAGACCTAGTTAAGTTGGGTGACTATAGTCGATATTTGTCTCTGCCTCCCACTCGACAGGACTTGACACAAGGTCAATGACCCTAAGCTCGATTATAGTATGGGTTAGGGGAAGGAAAGGTCGGGCAAGATCCGAGGCTTGAGACCTGCTGGATTACGCTAGTCATCGACCCACTTAGTTAGCCGACTTTAGTCGAGGTAATCCGAAGGTTGCTCTTCACTGACTACCACACCGAGGTGTACCGGAGGTCGCTACTCCTTTCCCTGGATTTCTCTACTAACTCTTGATCCGAACATTATAATACTGAGAGTTCCTGAAGGTGGCATAAAGTACCATTTTTAGAACCTTTGGTGAAACCCAAAGGAGTATTGAACCCAGGTCTCCTGGACCATTTGCAAACACCCAAATCATTATGCTAGTCAGCATAGAAGTTGTTCATTCTCTGCACTGATGTTACAGATGTGTCCATGAACTCTTAAATGCAAGAAGATACTTAAGTGGGTCACAAAATAAATAAAAAATAAAATGAAATAAAATTATCTTAGATTTATAAAGTTTCAACGGTCAACGTTTTTTGAAAACTATTCTTTTTCTATCTTCAGTTGTAATTTAAACAACTGAAGGTATATTAGCTTATAATTGATATTCATTAGTTTAACCCCCAAGCAATTTGGTGCTATTCGTTTATCATGATTTTTGGTTAGTGTTTTAAGAATGATCCATCATGAATAGTGTTCGCCAATGGCTCGGGAGACCAAGTCAAGTCATATCAAAGACTCAAAAAATGATACATGATATCTCCTTGCTTAACACTCAGCATTATAAGGTAAAGATCAAGGGTAAAGTGGATCAATTCAAGTGAAGGAGTAGCACCGTTCCCTTATACCTCGGTGTAGTAGCTATTGAAATGGGAACCCTTCGGTCGCCCTCGATTACGGTCGCCAACTTTCTTTACTTTTATATCATTTATATAATCTCTATTTGGTTGTGATTATCGGCTTTTTGTCAAAAGATTTCTACTTCTAGTTACGTGATTGGAGAAAGATTAAGGACCCTTCAATGGCTCTCATTATTTTCTTATTTTACTAACATTTTCCCCTTTTTCTCTTTCCTTCCCTTGCCCAGTCGAATACACCGACTGCATCTCTGCAAAGGGGTAAGATCTCCCCACGAGGAGAGTCCAAGATATGACACTAAATAATCTGATGGCGAAGCTCCAGTAATGTTAAAGCTTTGGGGAATGTGGAGTACCTCTTTTTTGCCATCGCTCCCAGGTCCACTCTGGACAGGAGTGGTAGCATCTAATAGTGTCCAGTTAACGGGTCAAATAGAACTGTTTGTAATTTAAACTGTGTACTTATGCTAAACAGAAATGTTTGAAATAGAACTGTTAAGTCATTTAACTGTGTGTAAACAAATGACTGGTGTTAATTGAATTGAAAGAGTTAAATAGCAATACTTGAAAGCATTGGACTGTGTGCAAAAATATAATTGATAGTTGATGGAATAATTCCAACTAGATAGAAATCAGTGAAATCATTCAAATATGGGAAGAATGAGCTCAGATTCGTTTAAAAATGTGTTTAGAAATCATCTTTAAAATATATATAGAATTGATTTCGCATTAAAAACCTCATTATGGTTGATATGCAATAAAACCAAACTAAACAACACGAAACGGCCTAATCTCTTCCCTTATTTCTCAAATAACATATGGAAAACTTATATTCAGCATTTAAAAAAAAAGCATAAAAAGCTTTTCTTCGATAGTACAGCAGAAAAATTTTAGATATTGAAAAACTGGTTAGATTTTTTAGCATTCCAACGAAGATGGAATCAAAGTATAAGCGCAACTTCAATTTCGTTTTTTTTTCCTTTCTTGTCTGTTGTTTCTCCCGTTTACAGTATGAAGGAATTTTTCTGTTGGTTTTGTCATAAGAGTTCTAGTCATGTGACGTGGTTAAAGGAAACGGTCGCTTCTATGGATACCATCATTCATTATTTTGCCAGCATTTTTGTCCTTTTCTTGTTCTTATCTAATCCATGCTCTCCCAATAATATTTACAAAACTTACATTTGTCATTATTATTATTATTATTATTATTATTATTATTATCAAATAGGGATAGTTTCCTGAAATCTTAGATTTTTATATATTATTAAGAATACTTGAAACGATATAGCTATTTGGAAATTACTTGTATTAAACTTCAGCTGTAATAACGAATAACGGTGTGATATGCATCAAACCAGGTCATCATTGGTTCGGTGATTTGACGAAAGCTGGTGCTTTCAAGGTAACTAGATATTCAGTCTCAAACTGAGTTTAATTGATTGTGATTAGATTAAATGTTCTGTGTGTGCGTGTGCTGTTTTTACAAACATTGCATATCCCCATAATTTCACGTGTGGAACACATCCCGGTATAGAAGCAAAGGCGCAAAGAATATTTTCCTGCGTTTTATCTGATAGCATGAAAAAGGAATAAAACCTTTTTATTTCACCATCTGAGCAGAAAGCCTTCATATATTTCCGATATTTCAATAAGAAACATAAACAGAGAACAAAATGCCAAGTAAGTACAGATTTATCCGACCTTTACTTTATAGTTGGGGACCACACACGAATAAAGACTTATGCTTAGGCGTGAAAAAAGATGTTTGGTCCTCTTGGTATTCCCATTTACGTGCCATAAGCGCAATCCTTGTAAATGAGTACTACCTGGGAAGAAGGCTCAGGAGACGACACAATCAGCTTAATCCTCATCCAGCGTGAACGGTAAGTGAGCGCTGAAACGCCAAGTGAGTAAGGAAATAAATTTTTGTTCAGATGACTTGCCCAATCGACTGGGGCTGTAGAATACATCGACTGCACCTCTGCAAAGGGGTAATACTCCCGCCCAACCAGTGTCCTGAATATGACATTAAACAATCTAATACTGAGGTTCCAGCAATGCTGGAGCTTTGGGAAATGCGGAGTACCTTTTCATTGCCATCGCTTCCAGGTCCACTCTGGCCAGGAGAGGTAGCACCTCATTGGGTCCTATCTATGGGTTAAATAGAACAAAACAATGTATTTATGTTAAACTGAATTACTTGAGATAGAACTGTTTTGTCATTCAACCGTTTGTAAACAAAAACTGTACTTAAACTAAATTGAATTGTTTGAAATTTAATTCAGCGTTAATTGGCCCGAAAAAGGTTGATACGCCGTAAAACAAAACAAGCAACCTTAGTTTAGATGACACATTCTTTCCTTTTTAATAATCTTCCACACATTTACATATCATAAAAGAACTTTCCGTACAAATATACCTCTTTTTTCTAATTGTATCTCGTTCCTATTTTGTTTGAGGTGTTACAAACGGGTTTTCTCTGAATTAATTTCTGAGGGGAACCTGCATTTCTTTTTTCCATTTTCTTTGCAATAATTCCTTTGCTAAAATGTTTATCACGAGGTTCCAAGTTTTCTCGTTAATCAGATAGCATTAAGTACGACAAAAACACAATTGCTTAATTACACAAGTTTTAGAAAACAGCTCATATTAATGTAACTACGGAGTCTCCATGGTTTAAGTACGGGATTGCAGACTGAAATTAAGCAAGTTCAAACTCTACCCACGCTATTACGTTCACTTTCGGACTAATAGTCTTGGCAAAGGTATTGAACCACTTTATTACTCTCCGGTTATAATTTAGATTGTATTACAGCTGTTATTCTACAAGGATAGCTTTGGCATTAAATTAACCACGAAGGGTGATATGCCATTAAACAAAGAAACCTAACCAAACCTTGTGTAACTATTTACGGAGCCATTGATGGCTCTGATATAATACCCGGTCTTCATTGCCTAGAAAATAAATAGGCTTAGCTTCGGGGAGCTTCTCCTAGTGAGCACCAAAGCCAGGGAATTAAAACAGTGTTAGTTCAGGGTCAATTCCAACGAACGCCGGCAGTTATGTGTTTTTAGTGGGGGTCGAATACGGCTTGATGCCGCCATTTTAACGCGGAACTTTTTTTTTGCACTCAACTATATTGACGCCTTTGGTATATCTTGAATAAACTGATAAGATTGTAAGGAATGATCAAATATTGATAATTAAAAAAAATTGGATTATTTCTTTCGGCAGTACTAAAATCATATAAGAATAGTGAATATTTAATGCATCTCATAGTTGTAGGCCAAACAACCATTAAGAAGACTTGCTTCTTCTTCAAATCATGTTATTCGGAATTGGCGCCAAAACAACGATGGTGAAATATGCCAAATAATCCTATTCCGTTTTTAGCATCAACCACCTCAACACGGGAGAGTCCTTATTAAAAAAAATTGTTGTGCTTTTTAACAGAAGAAAATGTAAATAAATGTGTTTTTGCTTAGTTTGACACAAGGCAAGAATTATAGGTTAAAAAGTGAACGCCTTTCTTCTCAATTGTATTCAATAACAAGAAGAGAAAACTCAAACCATTTGTCGAATCATTGAAGGAGTACGTTCAAAAATCTCGAAGCAACATTATTTCTCTGTGGATTAGATTCCATTATAGGGAAAAGATGAAGCAGATACTACTGACATGTGGTCTCCCTAAAGAAGCTGACACAACTACTGGTTGTCTCAATATACATGGGACCCATGTGACAGCTAATAAATCTACAAGTAATAATGCTGTATTCTTTTTTGTTTCAGATTTGAAAATAGTATATTAAAACAAGTATTAATCCTCGATTCCAATGCCTTGGACAAGAGAGGAAAATATTTTACTTCACTACTTATTTGAAGATAAAATCATTCAAAACTGTGCAAGCAAAATTTCATAGGAAATTTAACTTATCAATTATCCCCAGAAAAGCCAAATTTATCGTTGAATACACTAATTTCAATCCACGGGATCGGTAAACAACCTCGACTAGAAGGCAGAAAATCCTAGATCTGGCAAGAAGTTGACAGCAAGATGTCCTGATAAGGTGGGTGCAGTGAGAGATGATGTTGGAAGGAGTCCGAAAAAATCCTTTCGAAGACGTTCCCAAGAACTTGGTCTTTTATATGGACTGTAGGATAAAGTCAACCAATTTTTCCCTTGTCATCTGATTTGACCTTTCTAAAGTGATATGAATCCTTTTTAAGACTCAGGTTAAAGATGACTTGATGCAATAATAATTATCATATTAGTGGATCGCATCTATCTTGAGACATCAAATGACGCTTTACGAAAAACACGAAAGCAATAGTTCGTTCATCCCATAGTGAAAAGGACTTCTTTAACATTGCCGCTGAGTCTTACAAGGATATAGGTTAGCGCTATATATATTTATAATTTGCTAAGATTACGCACCACGAACGTCAACAGATGCAAGAAAGAAAATGGTTTTACAGTAAAAAAAAAAAAAAAGACATGAAGAAGAAGATATCTCCCAGAAACAATGATAAATACAGACAACTCAAATATACCTGCTCAAGCCGAATCCTAGTTTAAGCCTGGAGCAAGCACCAAAAGGCAATGGTCTCAACGTGATAGGAATTCATCTCCACTTTACACAGCAAACCTTTGAAATTAGTAGATGGTTTCACATACCTCGATAGCAATAACTCATCTACTCTACGCATACAGAAGGTATCGTCTGCTCTTTATATGTTATAGATTATATGGAAATCTGATCCCTCTGATAAAATAAAATGGAATTTTTCCAAAGCTATGACCGTTTCAGTCTTACTATATGGTAGCACCCCTTGGATTCTAACGAAACGCTCCGAGAAAAACCAAGATAGAAACTATACATAAATGATACCAGTTGTTTTGAAAAAATCCTGGAAGCAGCATCCAACAAAATAGCTGCTGTACGGCCTCTTACCTCCCATCTCATAATACATCCAAGGAAGACGAGCAAGATATGCTGGGCATTGCTGAAGAAGTAAAGACGAACTCATAAGCTATGGACTCCTACACATGAACACAACATCACTTGTCGACCAGAAAAAAGACTTACATACATCAACTCTGTCCGGACAACGGATGCACTCTAGAGGACCTACCAGGAACTATGAGCGCTAGGTGTGTATAGAGAGACATGTAGCAAGAGCAAGAAAAAGAAGAGTGTGAAAGAAAGAGTCAAGGAACTTCGTGCTATTAGCACGATTTGATTATTGTTGTGGCCTTGTTAGGGGTCAGAAATAAAAATACAAGAGAAGAATTGAGTTAAACAAATATATTAACAAAGATCAATAGTACAAACATATACAAATGAGAGGGTTACCAGTGAGACTTTTCGGTCCGACTGTCAGGGCTGTCTTTTGAAATACTGACTCCTACCTAAGAGCAGTTGCTGCTGCTATTTATTGGTGGGAGATTTCATGTGTACGTGAGTAAAGTACCATAACAATTATAAACTGGGAATTGAACTCAGTAAAAATGGTCTTCTTGTCTGGCTCGCTTTTCGATGTAGCAAATGAAATAAAATTGATAATATTTTATTCGCCTATTTATTTATTAATTTATTTTGATTACAGACTGAAACCATATCGAAGTTTTTCCTGGATAATTTGAAACATTTGATATAATGATAGACAACTGACAATAGCCTTGTGCTCCGTATACGCGGGAACTACTTTACCTTAGCTTTCTGCCTGAAAAATCGCGGAAAGATATAAAATGTTGTAATCTCTTATTAAAAACTTTTAAAACTGTTAATAATAGGCATGTAGAAATAATATTGTTAATAATAATAATAATATGGTCAATAATAAAATTCTTAATTAAATCAGCCCACTCGGATGAAGCAGAATAATAGGCTAACTACATCTCTATGGAGGCGCAAGACTCCCACCTCGCAACTAGTGTACTGGATATGACACTAAACCATCTAACGGTGAGATTCTAGTCCAGAGTTTTGAGAGATTTGGAGTCCTCCATCACTCGTATCATTCCGAGGTCCACTCTGACTCCGAACCGTATTACATGTTAGGGGTCAAATCGAACTGTTTAATTATTTATTAGACTTGAAACCACTTAATTGAATGCAAACAAATGGTTGGTATTATATTGAATTCTATGTTTAAATAGCAATGATTGAAACAATTTAACTGTGGCAAATATAACTATTTGTGTTAGATAGAAATACTTGAAACCATTTAACTCTGAGCAAATAGAACTACTTGTGTTTGATAGAAATACTTGAAACCATTGGGCAAACAAAAGGATTGCAATACCATTTAACAGTGTAAAAACAAATGAGTTCTGGCTTGTTTAAAAAAATAATGCTTCTAACAAACTATTCACTTAAAAATCATTTATGATATACGTATAAGTAGGATTTGACTTCAAATAACCATCAAGAGTTGATATGCCATTAAACCAAACAAGCTAACCAAACCTAGCTTGTTAATTAGATAATTCCGCCTGACTACAGGGTAAAACTGTAAAAAAGTACCAAGACCTTGCTGAAAAAACTATGGAACATGAAAGTAACAGTGACCAATTGTAATTGGCTTGCTCCGTACAGTCACTAAATAATTGGTACAGGGACTGGAGGACTTAGGAATAAGAGAACGAGCTGAGATCATCCTACCAACAGCGTTGTGAAGATCGCCCAGAATACTGAAAAGAGTCCCAGAGACTTGAGGAGACTTGCTGTCACTCAGAATCCAGTGAGAAACCATTAGCTGACGCTGGTATGAAAAACTCTCGAAAGAGTAAAGTAAAATAATAATAATAATAATAATAATAATAATAATAATAATAATAATAATATAGTGATTCATAAACAATAGCAATGCAGAAACAGGGATTCCCAGACTGGAAATTTGACCCATTGAGTATGCGCACCACTCGGTAATTGCACGAATATGAGGCAAATGCACTGGGTAATATCGATGAAGAAATGAGTTTTCCCCAGCCATAATTTCAGATGCCTGTGTACGTGTATTCTAAAAAGCGGTACAAATTCAAGTCTCTCGGATTCAAATCTTTGAAAATTGGATTACTTCATTATCGAATTCATTACTTGATGCTACTGTAGCTCTGAAGCACCTATAAATCTTACTGAATAGGAAATACGCTTTTATGCAATTGTCATTCAATCAAACTTCTTTAATGTTCAAGGCGCGTTTAGCGTATCGGTTGTTGTCGCAGGATATAGAAACAGTGATCTGAGTTCAGATCTGAGGACGAAATTAATGGTTTTCCACTTTGCGCAAATACCTTTCGGAAAAACGTGAATCGGTCTGTTCTGCCTCCATTCATGGGTAAAATTTAAGGCAGACTGCGTTCTTTGGCATTGGTTTAGGCAACCAATCTAGGAGAAGTTGGGTAAATACATAATGGTTTAATTAAAGGTCATTTCTTTTTTGATATTAGGACACCAAGGCTTCTCTAGCTTGAGTGATTGATTAATTTTTATGGCATTTCAATATGTCTAAGGTTGTTTTATCCCTAGATATTAGGGAACCGCTTTCATTATTCGTTCATATTCACATTTATTGTGAAATTGTTTCATTTTGTTTTTGTTTTTTTTGTTTGTTTTTGCTCACGATCCTATCAAACAAATAATTTTTAAACAAATCTATGTGACCCATAGATGAAAACCTTACAGGTACTACTACTCCAGGTCAGAGTGGACCTGGGAGTAACGGCAGTCATGAGATACTCCTCACTGCCAAGATCTCCAGAGCTCAAGCCTCACCATTAGATGTGGATTAGTTTTTGGGGGGGTCTTATCCCTGTACAGTGGATTAACTCAGCGAATTCTAAGCCCCGTTGATAGAAATGTCTTCCCTAGATTATAATGTCGTGTGTTGCAGCATACTTTGTCAATATATTAATCGTGTACTTCTTGCGGCCGTCAGGCTCATAGTCTATCATTAAAACACCAGAAATTAAAAATATCTCTGACTATGCAAAAATGCATAAAACCCTTTTCAATTTCATTAACGGAATTGATCCATGTTTCCAAATTCTTTCTTTTTTCTTTTAGTTTTTGATTATTTTCTTTCTTTGCACCTTTTTGTTGACATGCTGGCATCAAAACGCCAAGAATGACAGAATAAGCTAATGGTAGACTGAATCAGTGTATCCACCTACGCTTGTCAGAGACCTAAGATTGCTATCCCCTCCCCTAATATGGCCCCTTTCGCCTAATAACCACCATACCCTTCCTCTGTATTTAACTCGACCCTTCTTTTCAAGCAATATTATATTCTAATTGTTCCTCTCTATTCAATAAGCTTCAGCCTCGTTTGCTACTTTTCCCGACCCCAGACCTATACTTAGCCTCTCACTACAGTTGTTGTTGTTGTTGTTACTGCTGCTGCTGTTGTTGTTGTTGTTCTTCTTCTTCTTCTGTTATGCACTCGATAATGCACTCGTCTGCGGGTGCAAGTATACGCAAACACTTCCACGTATGCTCATACACACTCTCTTTCTATCGTACGCTCATTCTTATTCTAACACACACACACGCGGGCGTGCGCGTGCACTCTCTGTCCCTCTCTCTGTCTCTCTGTCTCTGGAAAATAAACACACTCTGACGAACTCACGCATACTCCGTCTTACGCACATTCTCTCTTAAAATGGCTGTCACATACACACGTGCGCACTTGCACTCTATCTCTATCTCCCACACACACACACACATGCAAAAACACAGATATACACCTTCTCAAATTATTTTGTATCTTTAACACTCATAGTCTCTCTCTTTCTCCATTTTTCTCTCTCACGCATACACTTCCTCTCACACACTTAAATACACTTAACACTTTCTATCACACACACATAAACACCCTCACATACACACACTTACACACTATCATTCACTTTCTATCCTGCATACATACATATTTTCTCTCAGGCACACACATTTACGAATACACTCAACACTGTAATACACACATTCTCACTCACATACATACTCACTCATTCACAAGCATCGGTCTCTCTCTCTCTCTCTCTCTCTTTCATTCACTCACTCTCACACACGCACACTCAGCCACAAACACAAAGCACTCTGTCACACATAAACGAACTCAAACACGCGCGCCAGATTTTTATAACAAAAACGCTTTGTCTTCCAATCAATTTGACAAATGACTTTTGCACTTCATTTTTTTTTTTTTTTGTTCGTCGCTCATAAAAGAGAGAGAGTGTTTTTGGTGTCGGCAGTGATGTACAAAAGAAGAAAGAAAAACAAAAAAACCAATGAAAGGAAATAACTTGGAATATCTAACTTTAACAATGACGACGACGGCGACGTACGACATATTCCAAATTCAGCCACCCACATGACAAAAAAGAAAAAAAAATGGAAAAGAAAAATAGGAACAATCACCTTGTTAGAGAAATTGACAGGGAATGAAATTGCAGCTATGTTGCTTGTGGTTATTTATTCTGAAGGTAAACAAAGAAAATATTAATCCCATCGAAAGTAAAAGAAATGGATAAAAGAAAAGTAAAGGAGAAAAAAGGTCAAGAGAGAGAGAGAGAGAGAGAGAGAGAGGAGCTAAAAAGATTAGGAATGAACAAATAAGGAAGAAAGTTACAGAAAATAAGTCAAAGGAAGCAAAAGCAAAAAAAGATGGCAAAAAAGGTCGAGTAAAAAACGGTCGAAAGAGGGAGAAGTAACGGAGCAGATAAACTGACTGAAAGAAAGAAAGAAAGAAAGAAAGAAAGAAAGAAAGAAAGAAAGAAAGTGGCAAATAAGCGCATTCAAAAGTTAAAAGAAAGAAAGAAAGAAAGAAAGAAAGAAAGAAAGAAAGAAAGAAAGAAAGAAACCTAGTCTGAAATGAAAAGAGAGAAGAGAAAGAAAAGGGCAAATAAACCTATTGAAACATTTAAAGAAAGAAAGAAAAATGAAAAATCTATGTGAAGTGAAATGAAAGAAAGAGAAAAAGAAAGATATAGGCTAAAAACATTGCCTAAGATAAAAAAAAATCTGGGAAGGGAAAGAAAACAGAAAAATAACATTACAAATGAACTGACATTCAAAACCAAAGGAAAGAACAAAAAGGAAAAAAAATGGAAGATGATAAAACGATAATCAAACAGGAGGATTTGAAAAGAGAAAATAATGATTCACAGAGAAAAAATATATGAAAATCTACGTAAAAAAATCTATAAATAAAAGCAGAAACTAAAATTCATCTAAATGAAAAAATAAAATATCAAAATTGATTCAGTAAAACAAAATAATTCTTCTCTGTCGCAAGTCAAAACAGAAAAAAAAGTAAAATAGGCATATGAAGCAAACAAACAAAAACCAAAAAAGGAATAAAATCGAAGAATACGAATAAAAATCAACCAAGATAGATTAACAATCCTTTTATCAAACGATAAACAACTGAAGTTTGTTTATTTTGACGTATATTTCGGCGGAAACCGTTCAGAAGCAAGTAATAGCAACAAAAAATCCGTGCGTATATCCACGACCATCGTTGACATTAATTATTCAGTATGAGGCTCTAAATAATTGTTTCCTGGTTTCGTTTCGTTCACTTTTAGTGCAGGACGTCAACGATTTGGCAATTAACAATTGGCAATTCTCAGCAACGCTGAAAATTATATTTCTTATTTAATATTCCAGTTCTGGTTCAGTGAGTCTGCCTAGAATTTGAACTTCGACCTTTTTCCCGATCGCACTCTGTTGCTATGTACTGGTTGAGGGAATTGTTAAAAAGACTTTATCCTTTGGAAAGGACGATGTCGACAGTATGTTTTTTTTTCAGACTGATATCCAGGTTAAAACGAAATGGAAACCTTTTCCCAGAAACTAGCTCAGATAGAGAATAACCCACAAATTAATTAGAATATAGAAATGATATACAATAGTGTTATAATTAGTTTGGTTTGGTTTGGTTTGGTTTGATTTGGTTTGGTTTGATTTTATGGCATATCAACTATTGTAGATTATTAATGAAAATTCTATTTATATATATATATATATATATATATATATATATATATATATATATATATAAGCAGTTTTATCACAAACAATTCAGTTTACTGAAAGTATAGTTTTTGTTTACACACAGTTAAATGCCAAAGTAATTCTATTTCATATATATATATATATATAAGCAGTTTTATCACAAACAATTCAGTTTACTGAAAGTATAGTTTTTGTTTACACACAGTTAAATGCCAAAGTAATTCTATTTCAAACAATTCAGTTTAGCATAAGTACACAGTTTTAAAGTCAAAAACAGTTCTATTTCAAATAATTCAGTTTAACATACAAAAACAGTTTCATTTAAATCAATTCCGGCCAGTATAAGAGCACAATTTAGTTCTGTTTGACCCATACATATCTGGTGCTCCCACTCAAGGCCAGAGTGGATCTGTTGATGGTATGAAGGGGTACTCCACATTCCCCAAAGCTCCAGAACCTTACCATCAGATTTTTTGTGCCATATTCAGGAGACTAGTTGTGATTGTCTTACCCCTCTACAGAGAAGCAGTCCGTGTATTCTACAGCTCCAGTGGACTGGGCAATACACAGTTAAATGTGAAAACAGTTTTACTTCAAACAGTTCTGTTTAGCATAAGTACGTGGTTAATTGTCAAAACAGTCCTATTTCAAGCATAAATACACACACACACACACACACACATATATATATATATATATATATATATATATATATATATATATATATGTTTGTGTTGTTTTATTCTTATATTTTCGTCTGAGGATTGCTAACATAACTAAGTAATTTTCGTTACTATTACTTATGATTGCTTATAATTTTGAAAAACACAGATTTTACTCTCATATATATATATATATATATATATATATATATATATATATATATATATATATATATATGTTTTTGTGTGTATGTGTGAGTGTGTGTATAGTTCTGTTGGTGTGTTGATGCGTATGTATGTTAGTAAAAAAATTTGAATTTAAAAATTAGAAAAACTTGTGGATTTGTTAATAAGCGTTCATATTTATAAACTGCTGCTGCCTTTCAACATCTTTGATTTCATGTGCGTATCTGATATACAGATTTGATGTATACACGTTTGTAAGCACACACACACACACACACATATATATATATATAGAGAGAGGGAGAGATAGATTGATAGATATAAAGTTACTTGAAAATATAAGTGCATAAAAGAAGACTGACGTCGGCATGTTAACCTAAAAACAGGTAAGTAAAGTTGGCGACCGTAGTCGAGGGCGACCCGAAGTCTCCCTTTTCTTTAGCTACTACACCGATGTGTAGGGAAAAGTGCTACTCTTCTTCGTCGATTGCACACTTTTACCCTTATAATGCTGAGTGTTAAGCAAGGCTGCATAAAGCATCATTTTTTTGAGTTTTTGGTATGAATCGACCTGGGATTGAACGCCGGTCTTCTGGGCTTTTGGCGAACACTTTACCCACAAGAACAATATGTATATAAACTAAAAAGACAATTGCTCACTTTCTTATCGTTGTTCTTAAAAGTTTCATGCGGTAAAAATATCATAATCATCAGACAGAAGAAGAATAAAATAAATGAAAAATACACTGAGCTGGAAGAGCATGAAAAGGAAGGAAGAGATAAAGTTATATTTCCACACGTTTGTCATTTGCATTGCTTTTTATTATCACTCATCGTGATCATCATCATCAGTAGCAGCGTCAAGTCATACAGATAGTACGGAGTTTCCTGATTCACTCTCAGATTGTTTAGTGTCATATCCGGGACACTCGTTGGGTGGGATAGTCTTACTCGTCTGCAGAAATGCAGCCGGTATATTCTACGGCCCAAGCCGACTGGGTATTTAACCTGTAAAGATAATTTGATTTCACAATGAATATCGCATCAGCAGTGCTGACTTTCAAATGTCTACAGGTTAATCTATGTCCGAATGGAAATTTCTTGCCAAGGGCTTGCTTCTAGATGATTAACTTATTATGGTTTGTCGAGATGAAGAACTTTCAGAATATCTAATTATTACTTTACCACCGCCACAAAAAAGAATGGTAATGCCATTAAATAAAACCCAAACAATTTTCAACGTATTTTTGCATTTTATCAGAATAGTATTCACTCCTATACTTTGTTTTCTTAAAAATACGTTTTAAATTTCACAGTAACCTTTGACGTTTGGCAACTTTTATTCAAAGTAACATCGAATACACCAGCTAGTCTCTCTCTGTATATATATATATATATATATATATATATATATATATATATATGCAGAAAAAAGCTTGACTGCAATTACACAAGAATGCTGCGAGTAATATTGAACAAGTCCAGAAGGCAACTCCCCACAAAACAGAAGCTGTATAGCCACTTACCATCCATCACGAAAACTATCAAAGTTAGATGAACCAGACATTCGGGACAATGCTGGAGAAGTAAGGACGAACTTATAAGCAATATGTAAAGATAATTTAATGATCTTTTAAGGAAAAAGTATTGTTTTATATTTAAGCAAAATTTAATGATTTTTAAAAAAATCAAAATTCAATAAATTCTGTTTGAATTTTTCTACAAAGAGAGCAAATAGTTTTTGAGCAGAAAAATATGTAATTTAACTGTTAAAAGTTATCAGGTAGATAAAAGATAAATTCTGATATTGATAGAATAAAGATCGTCAGCAAATTCGGACGATACAGTGGAAGGATGAAAAAATAAATTAAATTTAAAAATCCAAGAAATTTTTTAATACGAAAAATATATAAAGATATTTCCTTAAAATTTCTCAAGCGATATCTTTAAGATAAACAATGAACAGTTTTACAATATCGAAAAAAAGGCAAAATTGAAATGTTTATACAATGTTTTTTTTAAAAATAAAAAAACAATTTTATAAGAGTTTTTTCCCATTTTGTTTATATTTGCTTATATGCAATAAGTTAAAAAAAGAATCAAAAATATAGTTTTAAATAATTTTAGATCAACTGATACAACCAGTGAAACAGGAATTAAACAACAGTCTCGTTAATTTCGATAGTAAAAAGAGAATTAATCTCAAACAATAATCTTTAATAAAACTTGTTAGAGGTTTTCATTTCAAAATGAAACTTGGTTTCTACGAATTTCAGAAACACAAGACAAATAGATATAAAAAATATATTAGTTACTTACTTCTTAAAAGGTGTTTTCAACTTGAGAGTGTCACCCTTTTTAAAAATGAACTTGCATGTTCAAATTACAAAAGATTTTTCTTGATATATAAATGATTATGTATAAAAGTTAGGATAAACGTTTTGACCATAAGTTTATAAATATCTGAATTTCGATTTTTCGACTTTTGAAAAACCGGAGAATGAACTGTAAGTCTTCACAGTAGGAATTCAGTGTTCTTTCTAATATTTTTTCGTCAGTCAAAATATTCTTTGGAATTCATATTTACCGCCAATTCATTTACCAGATGATAATTAGAAACGCCACAGCTTTTTGTAATTTGAAACGCTGGACAATGGAGTTTTCAAACTGAACACAAAGACAGCATTTCATCACTTTTACAACAACAACTCAAGCATTCATTTCCCGTTACCAAATATTTAAGATAAAAACGCTTGCTGCAAAAATAAACAAACATTTGTCTAGGAACGGATTACAAAAATTAGATTTAAAAATGTTTTTTTATGTATACTCCTGTGGACCCCTTCACATGGACGAGCAAAGGCAGGACGACCTGTAAGAACCTTTATACCACCGCTCTGTGCAGATGCAGGAAGACCTCCAGGGAAGCAATGGGCGATAGAAACTGGTGCCGAGAGAGAGTCTGGCTGGGAGATTCGTGCTGGCTGCGCGACATGATGATGATAATATATATATATATATATATATATATATATATATATATATATATATATATATATAAACTTGATCTCTGGATTTAAAAACTGACATGAACAAATGAGATATGATTGGACCCAAGAAGTAGAAAGTAACTATCAAGCAGATATTATTTCCATTGTTGAAAATAAAAGATTTCTATCTTTTTCGGTTGTATGTTGAAACTAAAGACTTAAAGTCAAAAGCACATCGATATTCTCAGACATATATCAAAACTGCAGAGAAAGAGAGTAAGCTATCCAACGACACGACAGTCAGTTTGATAAGTGCCTGACGACAGTAATATGATGTGCGAGCAACTAGTTTTCGCGTTGTATCTGTAGAGAATGAGTGAAATCAAATGCCGGCATTTCTAAAGCGTTTAGACCGTGCAAAATCTTTCGCTAGACACTGGTCTTGTATATCTCATGATAACTTTTGCACGTAATGGCATCAGATTACAATGTGATTATATGTCAGTGATTGACAGACTGGATGCATCTTTGGAAGGATCCTTCAAGACAGAAGAACTCAATTTGATACGGATTCGCCAATATCAATGAGAGAATCTCTCTTGAATAACACATATATTTACAACTGAATACGACAAGCATACAAAAGGTAGGTGACTCGGGGATGCCGAGAATAAAGATCTTGTAAAAGAAACGAGAACGTGAGAAAAGAGGTTATCAAATACATACTGTAAAACGATAACAGTGAAGTAAAGACCGTGTCCATCACAAATTCGTTTATGATTTGATAAATGTGTGCATTGTAAATACTTACTTATGCACTGAACAATGTGGGCCAGAAATATAGAGGACACCAAAGAACAAAAAAAAAAAAAAATTAGTTCATGTACTTCAGTAGCAGTATCTCTTCTGGGGAAAATGATGTCAACTTAAAAATAGGTAAATTGTGGACTGCTACTGACATCTTAACGATATGAAAATCTGATCTCCCGGATAAAATAGAATGAGAATTTTTCGTACTGATAAACGGATCAATACTACAATATATATATATATATATATATATATATATATATATATATATATATATATATATATATATACTGTCATTCACAGATAGACTATTTCGTTATATCACAACTCTTCAGTGTGGCTTGACGGTTAGGTTGGTTTGGTTTCTTTGTTTAATGGCATTTCAAATTTTGTCGGTTATTTAATGCCAAAGCTATTCTCCTAGTAGAACATAAGTGGTACTATTTAACCCATCGCTGAGAGGATAAGGGGGTTCATACCTTTCCCAAGTGTATTTGACCCGAAAGTGAACGTCATAGCGCGACTGGAGTACGAACTCGCTTAATACGATTCCGAAGTCCATTGCTTTAACCATTACACCACGACAACACCCTCTTGACACGTAGGACGCTTCAAGCTATGATTGAAACCCGACCAACGTTACTTTAGACATAGTAGCATACCTCTCAGACGTCAGTCGACATACGTCAGCTCAGGAGTTATAAGGCATTATGTAGTAGCTTTCCTTTGTTTACATTTTGCCTTACCGGATACCAGAGTGCTCTTTCATGCGATGAGCTTTGCATTACACGTGTGACAGCCGCTCATTCCTTCGTCAGAGTGCTCAACCCCCCGTGGTGGGAGCGTATATATATATAAGTAGTAAAAGTAAAGTTGGTTACCACCGTCGAGGACAACCCGAAGGTTCCCTTTTCATTAACTACTACATCCAGTTGTAAGGGAGAGCGCTACTCCTTTCCATCGATTGCTCCACTTTACCCTTAATCCATGCCTTTTAATGCTGTGTTAAGCAAGGAGGCATCTAGTACCCTTTTTGAGTCTTTGGTATGACTCGACCTGGGATTAAACCCCAATCTCCCGGGCCATTGGCAAACACTCAATGTTCACTGGTGAATAATCACAAGAAAAATAGAAATATATATATAATATCGAATAGATGAAGAAGGGCTGAAAGGTTCGTTGATTTTAACGGCATTTCAACTCATCTCGGCTAATTTTGGGCCGAGAAGTAAGGAGAATGCGTTCATTGTATAATGTGGGTAATTGTTTCTTTTTGGGGTAGTTGTTTCTTGTGAATTTTTTACAGTTATATGATATGAAATATTCCGATCGAATACAAATGATTTGCACACAGTTATTTAGTTTCAAGTATTCCTCTTATAATTATGATTTTATGGTTGAAACCAATTTTGATTGACACACACTTATTTATATATATATATATACATATATATATTAACAAGAGGAATCATTTTTTATAAAGAACCAATTAAAATAGAAGAAGAAAAAAACGATATATCTGAAATACCCTTTTGGCTGGTAATTTTCAATCGATATACCAGAAGAAATTTCAGTAAAATTATAAATTCTAAAAATTCTTAAAAAGGCAAATTTGAAAAAGTCATGAAGAGGAGGGACGAAGAAAAAACCTATAACTCTCCAAATATATATATATTCCTATGTATATACTAAAATGTACTAAGTGAAAAAAATCGAGGTCTTTAGAGGATAATTTTATTTATAGTTTGAAGAATTTGACAACGTTCCAGTTCTTAAATGACAGATAGAGGTAGATAGACTGATGAGATTAGAATTTTTAAAGAAAATAAATTATGTCTTAAAATGAGTTTTCGAACACTAATGACCCTTCATAGATGTTAAATAGAACACCAATAACGGAAACAGAATGTTTACAACGTTCTCTTTCTTTGTTTGATCTAAAAATTCATATACCCTGATGAAGAATTTTTTTTTAATTGTAGATATTTTTGTTGATGATGAAGACGATGATGTCGAAAATAGTAATTGTACTGTTAATAGAAGCGATAAATTGGTTGCATGCGTATCCTTTCAAAAGAAAAGATATCAAATCTCGCAGTTAGATAGTAATTTCCCTAGCACATGAGATCGGTATTACATAGATCTATTGTTCGGATATAGTGCTAACAATGTTTTTCATGAGGTTCTTTTCCAGCTGGCAGGGGCTGTAGAATATCTGCCAAGGGATAAGACCTCCCCGAACAATTGTCCTGATATATGACGCTAAACAATCTGAGGGTGAGGTTCCAGTGATGCTGGAGCTTGGAGGAATGCGGATTTCCCCTTCATTGCCATCACTCCCAGGTGCACTCTGGCCCGGTGTGGTAGCACCTGATAGGATCCTATCTATGGGTTAAATAGAACTAAACTGCCTACTTATGCTAAACTGAATTATTTGAATTAGAACCGTTAGACTAAACTGAATAGCTTGAAATAGAAATGTTCTTGACAATTAAACTGTATACTTAGATTTAAACTGCGTACTTACCCTAAATTAAATTGTTTGAAATGGAACTGTTTTTGACATTAAGACTGTACACTCGCTAAACTGAATTGCTTAATATAGAACTGTTTTAAAATTTAACAGAGTGTAAACAAAATCTATAGTTATACTAAACTGAATTGTTAAAATAAAACTGCTAATTTTTATAAAAATTGATTTAGCATTAAACAATATATATATATATATTGCCGGCCATATAATATATAACGCCACAACTAGAAAGAAGAGAAAGAATGGTGATAATTGAAAAATGTACATTGGTGAGACTGAAGGTGACGTGAAAAAGCGTTAGTATAACAAAAGAACAAGCTTTACAAACAAAGAGTATGAAAAAAGTACGTCTCTTTCTTGTTCGGTTTGGAAGTTAAAATATAATACAAGTTGATACTAGGATATAAAATACCAACTTAGCAAATGTAGCAAATTAGTGTAAAAATTGTTCAAGACACGACACAACTGAGTAGAGAAGATGATCCACTAAGAATTGTGCAAGAACCTGGAATTTTGACAATACAACCAAATGCTTTCTCCTCTTCTTTTTTTGCATAGTTCTAATACCTCTCCTTATAGAACTTTAACAAAGAATTTAAGATTACAACAACAAAAAACCTATTCTATAAGGACGATGTAAAATTATATGCAAAAATTATTATTATTTAGCTGGTCTACTGTAAAAAGTTATAGTGACGACATAGGGATGCAATTTGATCTGGACAAAAATGCATTTAAGAATCACATTTAAGAAAGGTTTGTTTGAAAGTATAAAAATATCACTCTCTCTATAAACACAGAAATTACAGAGTTAGAACACAATAAAACCTATGAATTACTGAAGCGAATAATATATATATATATATATATATATACATACTATAGATTTTTTAAAAAATCTAAGAAAATATTCTATAAAGGAATGAGTCATATTACGGACAAAGGAAATGCAAAATATAAGTTATAGTAATTAATACCCGGGCAATAACAATAGTGACATATATTTTTACTATAATAAACTGGACAATAGCTGAAATTTTAAAAAGATGAATACTAAAGTTAGGAAACCAATAACCTGCCACAGAATGCATCATGCAAGATCAGATTATAAAACATTTCAACATCCAGGGAGAAAATGGTAGATGTTTAATCTAATTAGAATTGATTAATAAAACAATCACTATATGATTAAAAAATACTTAGATATTGCAACATATTGGAAGCTAAGGTTTGTAAACACACACAAGAAGCAAAAGAAAAAAATATTCAATTAGTAAAGAAAGTAATAAATTTGCTGATCAACTTGGCTACACACGAAAAGAAATAGACATAAAAGATAAAGCAACTGAAGAATAAAAAACATAAAGAAGCAAAAATACAAGAACTAAATCAATTAAAGAACGCAGAGAATTAGAAATGCTGATATAGAGACTAATCAATGGCTGAAAAGTGCTGAACTGAAGACGTAGACAGAGGGGTTAATAATAGCTGCACTGGACCAGAGCTTACCAACTAGAATCTATCAGGAAAACATTATAAAAAACGGATCAAATCCGATATGTAGATTGTGTGATAAAAAAAAAATGAATCAATTGACTACTAAGAGTCCGATTGCCTAATCCTAACACAAATAGAATATAAAAAAGGCATGGTAAAAGATTATTACGTTGATTAGAAAAGATGTACATACTATGGAATATTGGATTGTGATAAATGGTATAAACACTAACGAGAATCAATAACAGAATCCAAAGAAACTTCTATTCTCAGGAACTTTGCTATCCAAACTGATAGAAAAATAAGGAGCAATAAACCACAAAAGAAAAACATGCCTTCTTATTGATATGTCAGTGTCAAGAAATTATAACATAACAAAGAATACAATGAAATAAGTTAATACAAAGACCTAGAAATTGAAACTGAGAAAATATAACACCTTAAAATATAAACATATTACCAAAAGATCTGACTGTCCCAGCCTCTATGAAATACACGGAGTGCATTTTACGTAAATGCTCATTTCCTTAGGTGAGTATGGCAGAAACTGTTAGTTATAAATGTGATGGAAAAATATTAACAAAAAATGTAGTAAAAAACATAAATACATAGAATACATATATGCACTAATTTACCTCACCTGCTGCCATGGGTAAAAACCCGGTAAAGGATTGATAGGAACGGAAAATCAGACGGGAAAATTAAATAATAATAGAAAAACCGCACCTTGCAAGGGAAATCAAAAAAACTATGGAATATAACAGAAATCGTGATACCAATTGTAATTGGTGCTCTTGGTACAAACACCAAAAAATTGGTACTGGGACTGGAGTACTTGGAAATAAGAAGACGAGTAGTGACCTTCCAAACTACGGCATTGTTGAGATCGGGTAAAATACTGAGAAGGGTCTTGGAGACGTGAGGAGACTTGCTGTCACTCAAACTCCAGTGAGAAACCATCAGCTAACGCTGGTCTGAAAAACTCTCAATAATAATAATAATAATGATGATGATGATAAAACTAATAAAAGAAAGAATAAGGAGAAAAGCAAAAACTTGGACAAAGAACTAGACCTTGCCAAAGATAAATATCATGCAATTAGATGAAAGAAAACTTAAGAGAAGCCTAAAAGGGTAAGAAAACCTCTTGAAACAAAACATCTTGAAAACAAAGCCATATAAAAGGAATAAATACCTGGACAGTCTTTCTTGTAAAATATTCTGAACACTTCTTAAACTGGTCAAAAGAGCAACTCAGAAAAATGGAACACAAAGCAAAGAAACTGACGACTATGCACAAGGCCTTACACCAGAGGGGTTATATAGACAAACTTTATGAGTCAAAAGAAATTAGAAGAAGTCTTACCAGGATTGGGAATTGCGTTGATACAATTCCAGGACTCGAAGAATAGTAAAAAAAAAAGAGTAAAGAAAGAATAAGGGCAAAATGAGGTTTATGTCATCAATCAATAAAAGGAATTTCAATCAGAATAACATAAGACCAACCACAAAAACGAAAATCATAAAATTCTTTTATTTATAATTAGTAGGAATGTGATTGTTTATTGGCGCTAATGTATAAGATTAATATTTTATTTCCTTATTATCTATAGGCTTTCAGATGCAAGTTCATATATATATATATATATATATATATATATATATGTGTGTGTGTGTGTGTGTGTGTGTGTGTGTGTGTAAAAAAAGATAAACTGACGAAAGATATATATTTGGTGTAATTGATGATTTTTTTATATACTTATATGTTAATTAATTTTTGCTAATACCTGTTTTAATTTCAAAATTGCCGGCATATAAAAACATTCCATTAAAATTATCTTAAGTATGAAAATTAAATAAAGAAATGGAAAATTTTTCATGCAAGCCGAAAGTCATAATCAGAGCTGAATGTTTTGGTTTTACGAAAATGAATAACACAGGAAAAATTATTCAAAAATTATGACGTCATGAAATGGAATCTTTTTCGAAAAAAAGGTAACATGGCTCTACAGTTTGAGAACTAATATATTTTGTCTGATTCATTTTACTTCCTCTCATATATATATATATATATATATATATATATATATATATATATATATATATATATACATATATATGAGTGTGTGAGTGTGTGTAATGGATAAAGAAGAAATGAATGAATAAAATTCCGATTTACAAATTTATTAAATTCTTTAAATTGAGAGAAAATTTTGGGGAAAAAATGTTAGCCAGAACGTAGATATTTTAAAAGAATAACAGTAACTGTTTGCTTAAAATAAAGGGAAATATTTTTTATGTGTAAAGAAATCTTTGTATTGAGTGTCAGTATCTAAACGGAGAAATGTATTTATACCTTAAACTTAACGTATGTAAACTATATTTCATATAGGCTGGGACAGTCAGGTCTTGACTTAACAAAAATCAAACAAGCTGAAATGAAATGCATCCTTGAAAGAAAAGTGTACAGAACTTTGCTCAAAAGAAATAAACCGAAAGGTATTTTAGTTCGTATTAATTTATTGCGTACTGTTACTTAAGTAGGAATAAGCAAATCCATACTTACTATAGAGATCTTTGTCTTGGCTTATCTATACAATTTACGTAGACTCGAAGTGGCAAAAATGTTGATGATTTATCCATGAGTCAAATTGACGAAGAATTTTTATTTTTGATAATTTCGGTGGGAAAATATTTCTAAAATCATTTTCCGTTTAGGTCCATCAAATTTTTCGCAGCATGTCAAATATTATTGTGCTCGAAGTATCTCGTAATTCAAAAACTTGCGCGAATGCCGATACAAAATTTTCAGCTTTTTGAACCATTTTTTTTTTTCACAAAATTTAACACATTTTTAGTAAGGAAATCAGTTTATTTCCCATAAATAAATACGAGATATTATGAATATAGGCGTAATCTCATGTAATATGAACATCTATGATGACATTTTATAACATAGATATATGCATTATGACAATCTTGCTCACAACGTATCGAAGGATTTTAAAGCCATTAGTTTCGGGATGACCCGTTTAAGTATCCATGATTCGGTGCTTTGCAATTTAATTCTTCCATAAATAGATACATTGCGTTAATTTTGCTCATAAGGTATTTAAGTATTTTCATTTCACATTTTGCATCGCACAAAATTTTCGGCGACAGTTGTGTGATTCTAAATTTCTGATGGAATAAAGAAATGGCATTACTTTAATATCTTGTACGAATAATATTGATGCATATTTTAATTAAAAGAATATAGTCCTTGATCAACAGTTTCCTATCATAGATGTTTTGAAAGTTTTAAGATATACATTTTTTATTATTCATTTGTTTTTCTGTGTTACTGTGAAAAATTACAAACTCACATAATTCTTTATCATACTGGATTGCAGTCTTCGAGTGAATGATAAAAGAGCAGGTTTTTTTACAACTTATGAATTTATTGTATTGTATATTCCTCCTGGCGAATGAGAACGTAGATCTGTTGACATTCAGTTTTGTTTAAGAATCGCAGGGTAATCTACTATTGTCTTTAACAAGTCATTGAGGGCTCCCTCGTTATTGTTCAAGTTAAGAGACCCGATCCTGATCCAATTACTTACAAGTCTTGATTTCGGGGACTCTTAAACATTTCTCAAAGAAAAAAAGGCAAAGAAAAAACACTTCAAGTGTATATGCATAAAAATATTCACAATGGTGTGTATTAGATGACCCTATATACGATTTTACGTTTAAATTGTAACCTGATTTTTTTAGATGTCGTAAAAAAAGGGAACGAATAAATAGAATACAACAGTGTTCCTCTATTTTATTCTTGCCGCCATTTAAGAGTTAACCGTGAGAATTAAAGTCGTTATACAATTGTGTATAGCCACGTGTCTTCGTTGTAGTGAAAACATCCTTTTTTTACCGATAAATTTACCTGTTTGGAGCTTTATGCGCGGCACTCCTTTCTGAGTACAAGCAACGGCTTTACACCTTACAAGATTTGTAGATCACATTCAATAAGAAAACTAACAATCAACAAATGACTAAACCACCACACCTAGCGAAAAATTCGGTTACTGCAAGTAAAAGGCAGAAAAAAAAGAGAAAAAAAAGTGAAGAAAAACCAACCAAATCCGAAATGTAAATGTGATAAAGATCAAAATTTGAAAAGCGTCTGAGGTGATATGGGGCATTCTTAATTATTCGTATTAAAGAAAAAAACAAACAAAAAAAAAACAACCACGAAATGAAAAAAAAGCTAAAAAAATAAAAGAAATACCAGTGGGAGTCAAATGTTTCGCAATATTTTGGTAACGTGAGGCACAGTTCGGCAGCTACGGATGGTTTTGCTTAACTCGGGAAGTGCTGAACCACTCTAGATTGTGAGAAGCCGAGCTTACCTGATACTCTCCGATTGGTACTCACCGGATTCGCCTCTATGGCTTAGAGCATTGCCTCGAAATCCACGCTTTTAGGACAACCTGACCTTGCCTGATCGTTTAGATTCTTGCAACTTTTGTGAAATTTCTTGAACCATCTGAGTGCTGCACTGTGACCAACTGTAACTTCACCTTTCACAATGAATACTTCTGTTTTTTTCTTGTCGTTAAGGCTCAATTCGAACTCATAAAACATAAGACCCCCAAATTACGCAACAATGTACGTTTATAGGTGAGGTTTTCAAATCACAATATCAGTGAAGCAATGCACAACGTGTCAGCGCACCAACCACAGTGGGTACCTATCACCACTTAAACGTGATTCGCTCACGGTATATACGCACTGCGAACTAGCACGTACTACCAAAATATTGCAAAGCTTTTTAATCATCCTAGCACTGGGTGTCTCAAAATAGATACAACCCATTAATATGATAATTCATATTGCATGAAGCCATTTTCGTCTGAGACTTAAAAAGCAATCATATCACTCCAGAAAGGTCAAACCAGATGACAAGGGAAAAAATTGTTTGTCTTTATCCTTCAGTGCACGTGAAAGACCTAGTTCTTGGGAATGTCTTCTGAGAGACTTCTTTGGACTCCTTCTGACAGAATCTCTGACTGCATCCACCTTATCAAGATATCTTGCAGTTAACTTCTTGTAAGATCTGAGATTTTCTGTCTTCTTGTTGAGGTTGTTTACTAACCCTTTGGCTTAAAACTTTGTACCCAACGATAAATTTGGCTTTTCTGAGGATAATTGTTGAGTTAAACTTCCTGCGAAATATTGCTCACACAGTTTTGTATGATTTTGTCTCCAAAGAAGTGACACAATATATTTTTTTCTCTCTTGTCCAAGGATTAATAGTTATTATTGCATACTATTTTCAAATCAGAAACAAAAAACAACACATTATTATTAGTAGAGTTATTAGCAATCACATAGGTTCAATGTATATTGAGAAGCCGTTTAATTTTTATTTATTTTGATAGCAATGTTTAAAGTGAAAAGTATTTGAATATCCTAATAAAATTCAAGAAAAAAAATGAGAGACTTTTCCTAAATATAAGAGAATGTTTGTCGTAAAATCAATTCAAAATAACGTACAATTACCTTACAATTTTTTAATCAACTTTACATTTTTAAATCCATAGACTGATGATTTTATGAATATTTTATAAGACGATCTGTGAGCCTGTTGGGTTCCCGTTGTAACAACCATCCACGGTTGCATCTATTGAGGAAGAGATGAACTGTTCTCATTATCATTGCATAGTGGACTCCATTATCGAGACTTTGGATGATAAAAATTGGCATTCAGTACGAACACAAAGACAATAATGGATCAGTTTCAAATCGACTGGAAATTACTTTATTGTCTGAGAGCCTTAATAATGCATCGTTCTTATGAAAAGGAAACTAGAGGTAATTTTCTTTTTTTTCTGAGTTACAGTAATCTAACTATATATATATATATATATATATATATATATATATATAAATTACCTGTAAAATAGAGAATATGATATTAATAGCTATTAAAGTTGATTTAAACAAATATAAAACTTAGGCACTTTTCTATCGACATTTCTTCAAAGTCAATCAAAGAAAAGACTGAAGTTTAAAAAAAAAGAAGGATTTTCAAATTGAGAGGATACGAACTAATTTCAAAATATTTCAGATCAATTAATTGACTCTACGAACATTTCTAATTTATGTTTGTGCTCTCTTTGTATGCATTAGGTCCCGTGTCTCGAATATTGTGAATTAATCACAACAGCTTTTAAGATGTTCAGGTGGTGCTTAGTCCAAGCCCTGAAAACAAGGGTTAATTAGACATGGTTTCAAATATCAGTGGATAAAATTATGGAGCCAAACTATTCAATGATTACCAGCAAGAATTAGCAAATATGTTCCGGGTTCTACTCGTCGGCATGCACAATAACATTATCTGGGCATTCATATCATATGTTCCGGGTTCTACTGGTAAGCATACACCAATAACATTATCTCTGCATTCATAGAATATGTTCCGGGTTCTACTGGTAGGCATGCACCAATAACATTATCTGGGCATTCATTGAATATGTCCCGGGTTCTATTGGTAGGCATGCACCAATAACATTATCTGGGCATTCATAGAATATGTTCCGGGTTCTACTGGTAGGCATGCACCAATAACATTATCTGGGCATTCATTGAATATGTTCCGGGTTCTATTGGTAGGCATGCACAATAACATTATCTGGGCATTCATAGAATATGTTCCGGTTTCTACTGGTAGGCATGCACCAATAACATTATCTGGGCATTCATAGAATATGTTCCGGTTTCTACTGGTAGGCATGCACCAATAACATTATCTGGGCATTCATAGAATATGTTCCGGGTTCTACTCGTAGGCGTGCTTCAACAAAATCATTTGGGCATTCATAGAATATGTTCCGGAGTCAATTCGTAGGCATGCACCAATGACATCAACTGGGCATTCATAGAATATGTCCCGTGTTCTACCCGTAGGCATCACTAACAACATAAAGTGAGCATTTGTAGATTATGCCCCGGGTTCTAATCGTAGGCATGGACCTATAACGTTACCTGTGCATTCAGAGAATATGTCCAGTGATACGGATGCATCTATTGAGGAAGAAGTGAAATATTCTAATTAGCAATAGTGAACTCACTATTATCGAGACTTTGGATGATAAAATATTTGCTTTAAGCACGAACACAAAGCCTATAATCTATCAGTTTCAAATTCGACTGGAAATTACTTTATTCTCGGAGAGTCTTTGACATGTATCGTTCTGATAAAAATAAAACTAGTTGTAATTTGCATTTTTTCTTGGTTACAGTTATATATATATATATATATATATAACTGTTAAAGAAGATTTAAACAAATATAAAACTTTGGCGCCTTTCTACTGACACTTCTTCAAAGTCAATCAAAGAAGAGATTGAATTTTAAAAAAAAGAGGATGTTAAAATTGAGAGGAGACGAACTAATTCCAAAATACTTCAGATCAATTAATTGACTCTACGAACATTTCTAATTTATGTTTGAACTCTCTCTTTTTACATAGACTCGAATGTTGTAAATTATACAGAATAGCTTTCAAGATGTTCAGGTGGTGCTTAGTCCAAGCCCTGAACAACAAAGCTTAATTAGACATGTTTTCAAATGTCAGTGGGTAAAATTATATGAGTAAAACTATTCAACGATTACCGGTAAGAATTATCCAATATTTCCCGGGTTCTACTAGTCGGTATGAGATAATAACATCATGTGGAAATCCATAGAATATGTTGGTATGCACTAATAACATTATCTGGGAATTCATACAATATGTCCTGGATTCCACTCGCAGGCATGCGCTAACAACATCATATGGGCTTTTATAGTATATGTCCGCCATTGGTGAGCATTTGTTTAATATAAATGCACATCGAGTCAACTTTTCAGAAAAGTTCTTTTTTCGGCAAGTTTCTCAGCACGTGTCTAATAGAGTGAGTGCTGTTTAGCTGATTAGCCTTGTCATAGGGAGCCATCTCTTTGTAGGGTTGAGTTCAAGGCTTGAAGCCTGAGGTACATTCACTATGTGGAATGCCAAAGTGACTAAACCTTTTTTGTGACGGATGCGCATGAAACTCGACACGTGCGTCCCCTCCTATAATAAAATGACCTTGTGTCGCATCCTGATTTCTTGGGAAGTCATCTTCTAACTGAGTCCTTCTCTTCTGTATAAAATTTTTAAAAATTTTATTCCCTTTTTAATTGAAATGAGTAACTTTTAACAATACTTTGTATATCTCAAATAAATAAAATAAAAACAATATATATTCCAGTTACCAAGTTGAGATCCAAAACTAAAACAATTTTTTTAATCTCAAATAAAAATTTGAAGTGTGCAGAGATGAACACCTTATAAAACAAAGTATATAGAAAATTCAAACAAGTTAGCATCAGTTATTGATACCATTTGGTATGGATACGATAAAGTCGCGATAGTTTTTGATCAGAATTTTTTGCCAAACACAGGATTTTGTACATATAAGACCATCACTGGACCTGATTCCGTGTAATGTTTCCTTTTTTCCTAATCTAAATGTTTATTCCAATGTTACAATCAGAGAACGTTGAGCAAACTTAAAAAAAGATAATAGCGAATCTTCAGACCATATCAAAAGAAGAATTTCAAAGGTGCTTCAACTGAGAGAAAATTCGCCGAAATCCAATTACTGAATGTCAAAGGATCTATTTTGAAAAGAAAGTAGTACGTTATTGATTATTCATTTGAGTGTTAGTAAATACAGCTTTAATCTTATTACTTTTTAACAATTTGTATATTACGTCACAGAAAAATCGTACACGTTATAGCGAGAGTTTCATTATGTAAAATAACGCATATAAAAGAGGTTCTTCGACTAATGGAAAACTCACTGGAATAAGAGTGTTGAATGCCAAGTGGACTATTTACAAAAAAAAAAAGTTTTATTCATTGTTCATTAATATATTGGAAAATACAGCCTGAGTCTCGATTCGTCTTAAACAACTCTCATTTTACTCTTTCTAAACAAACAAATATGAAATCGATCCCGAAAAAAATCCCCCGAATTCATCAAAGGAGAAGGGCTTTGATATTTCTTGATCTTTTAGGGTGGTCCCTAAGAGATTATTTAAAATCAAGAAAATAAAAGAATCGCTATAATTGAGAAATGAGCCGAAGACTCAACTATATATAACTGTATAAATATACCCCAATAAATAAGGAACTTCATAAATTTTAACTCCTTTATTATAGGAAAAGAAAATGAGAAGGGGTGCAAAAGATCCAAGAAAAAAAATTGAAGATCGAACATTGATGTTCTTTTCGGATAGGCATCTTGATAATTATGCATTCATGAGGTCATTAAATCATTTGAACAAACCCGGATGTCTTTCGTTTGTGATCACATATTCCCGGTCATCTCCGGATATCCTCGGTCAACATGACTGACCCCGGATATTGCCTGATGGAAAAGATTTAACGCTTGTTTAGAAAAAAGAAATGAATGAAAAGCCGGAGTTCTTGGACACAGGTGCTTCCTACCTTACAAAAAGAAAAGATATAAAATAGACAGTTTTGCATAGACACGTTTGTGTAATAGACATGTTAGACGAATATATATATATATATATATATATATATATATATATATATATATGCATGTGTGTGCGCGTATCAATATACCTCCCCAAACATAAACACAAACCGGTTAAAAAGAGGTAAAGTCTATGTATCTACGTACACACTTAGTATAGATATCCCAAGCTAAAATACGGTACTGTATGCACACTCACTGATACAAAAACACACAAATATATACACATATACAAAGAGTCTATTAAAAAAGTTCTGTGTTTCACCCAAAAAAAGTCATTCCTAAACATTTTTCTTGTGGTGATACAGTAACACTTCTTTTTAAAGCTAGGAAGACTAATTCAGATCACTGTCTTATTTTCAATGCCAGAGGGACAAAGAGAAAAGGTGTGTGACAAAACCAAAATCTGCATGAAGTTTAGATCTGTTTGGACGACCTTCGTATATACCTACTCAACTTTATATGAGGCAAAAAAAAGTATTCTCTACGCACTCTCTCTCTCTCTCTCTCTCTCTCTCTCTCTCTCTCTGTATATATATATATATATAAAGTTTGCCCAAAAAATAATTCCGATGAGTATCTATGTTAGTACAATGTTCAATAAGAAACAATTAAACACTGGTATCCTTGATATAGAATGAAATAGTAGTTGTGAACTTATTAGCAATACTATATATATATATATATAAGTTAGCTGACCATAGTCGAAAGCGACCCGAAGTCTCCCTTTTCATCAACTACAACATCGAAGTGTAGAGGAGGGAGTTATTCCTTACCCTGGATTGTTCCACTTACCCTTGAGTCGTACATTAGAATGCTGAGAGTTAAACCAGGAAGCATCAAGTATCATTTGTTTAGTCTTTGGTATGAATCAACAGACCATTACCAAATTCTCTCTCCACTCTGCCAATGGGCTGGTATATATATATATATATATATATCATCATCATCATGTCGCACTGGTAGCACGGATATCCCTGACCCTCTCTAGCCACTCCTCCCTATCGTTCATCGCCCTAGGCAGGTCTTCAGGACAACATCCCGTATCCTCACATAGCTGCTGAATGTATGTTCGTGCTGGTCGTCCTGCTTTTGCACGACCATGTGTGGGGGTCCATAAGAGTACATCTCTTATGAGTTCGTCCCTGCTTCTCCAGCAGTGTCCTGCATGTCTGATTCGTCTAACTTGAATAGTTTTTGTGATAGGAGGCAGGTGACCGTACAGTTGGTGTCTTGTGGGGTGTTACCGCCAGGACTTGTTCAAGATTGCACGCAGCATTTTGTGTAATTGCCGTCTAGCTTCTTCTCCAGTCGTTTTGTTAGCGTCCATGTAGTGCACCCATATAGCAGTATAGATGTGACCGCTGCCTGGAAGAAACTGCGTTTCATTTTATCGGTTAGGTCTGATTTCCAGATAATCGATAGCCTATTGATAAGCTGTCCATGCTTTCGTTAACCTCGTGTCAATGTCCTTTTCGGTTGATTCGACGCTGCTTCCTAGGTAAGTGAATTTGTCAACTAGTTTAAGAGGGGATCCGTCTAGAGTGGAAATATCCCCCGTTTGATTATAGCTCATATATTCCGTTTTGTGTGCATTAACATAGAGGCCTATGCCTGCGGCTGCTCGTTCCAAATTATGCAGTAGTGTTTAGGCTTGGTCGGGTGTATTTGCCAGTATCGCTATGTCATCGGCGTAGTCGGCGTCGGTAATTGTTTTTGCAGGGTACATTCTGCTTCTTTTCTTCGTCAGCTCGAAGCCATTCTCTATGATTTTGTCAATCGATGTTCTAAGTACATAGTCTAGACAAATGATAAAGAGGTACGGAGCCAGCGTGTCCCCTTGAAGTACTCCTGCTACAATGTCGAAGTATTCTGTGTCTCCATCTGGTGATCGTACTTTTACTTTGGTGTTTCTATAGAGAATCGTTATTGCTGCTACAGTTTCTTTAGGTATGCCGTACGCTAGTAGGATTTGTTCCATCTTTCCTCTGTGAATGGAATCGAAGGCCTTAGTAAAGTCAACAAATATTAATGTCGCTTGTAGGTTTTTTGCCCGTACACCCTCAAGGATTCTACGGATGGTTAATATTTGTGAGGTCGTGGATCTATTTCTTCGGAAGCCATTTTGGTTTTTCCTAAGTATGTTGTCGATTTTGGGTTCTATGCGGTTTCGTAGTAGGGCATTGTAGATTTTGGCTGCTATGGATGTAAGTGTTATACCTCGGTAGTTTTTGGCTAATCCGAGGTCCCCCTTTTTAGGGAAGGGGAGTATGCATCCCTTCATCCATCTGGATTTTGATTGTATACTGCGTTGCAGTGTCAGAGCAGTATGTCGTCGAATTGTCTGGTCTTCCATACTTCTGGGGGAATCTCGTCCAGCCCTGCAGCTTTCCTATTTTTAATTTTTCTGAGAACCGAGTCGAGTTCTTCTTGTGTGAACGGTCCTAGTTTAATGTCTAATTTATTACTAATTATTCTGGTGATTGGTTCATGCGTTATTTTCGGTCGGTTTCCTAGTAGGTTTTCGAAGTGCTGTTTCCACAGTTTTATTCTTTCTTGTTGGTTTTTCTGCTTTCAGTTTTGCTTTGGCTGCGTTCTTTCTTCTACTCACTTCGTTTATTGTTTGCCAGGCTATCCTAGATTTTCTATCTTCCACCGAGTCTCTAATCTTATCGATTTGATTTTGAATGTATTCTGTCTGTTCCTTTATATATATGCCTGCTAATTGATATTGTGCCGTTTTTAGTTTTAAGGCATTTGTGTTTGTTGGATTTTTTCGATAGTTTTTGGAGGCTGTTTTCACTAGTGCACGTTTTTCTCTCACCGCTAAAGTTTCCCATGTGACTCTATATTTAGTTTTGAGTTTTGTTGGAATGCATTTCGCTGCTGCCTCGAGGTGCGCATTGACGAAATTTTCATATTCGTCGTTTGGTGTACTTTTTCCGTCCTTTCTTGTAGTGTTTCGTATCTGTTTCTTAATTCTAATACGTATTTATCTCTTATATCTCTGTTGTTCAGAAGGGCCTAGTCATAGTATTTGTTGGTCGCTGTTCGTTTGGCGTTTATTCGTAGGCTTATTCGTATTTTCGCCGTGACTATTCTGTGATCGGTGGACACACCCTCGAAAGAGGAGTATGCCTCGCAATTCATTGCACTATTTTTCCATTTCTTGTTTATAAGGACGTAGTCTGTCTGAGCTTTAGTATTGTCCACGTACGTGTGTGTCCATAGTTTGCCCTCCCTTTTTTGGTAGTTTGTATTGAGGCATGCTAATCTATTTTCTATCATGAAATCTGTTAGATGTTGCCCATTCCTATTTGACGTGTTGTGGAGGCTGTATTTGTTGTTTCCGTTTTTCCCGATTTGGGCATTCATGTCTCCGCCAATGACTAACATGTTGTGTTTCGGGATGCTACGCACTAATGAGGAAAACTCATTGTAGAAGGTGACTAGTTCAGTTTCTTCACTAACATTGGTAGGGCTGTAGCAGGAGATGATTGTTGCTCTGGGGTTGCCGTTAAAAGTAGCTGCCATCATTCTAGGTTGTATTTTCTCAATGCTATTTAGCGTTTTAATGCTCTAGGTCCTATAAGCAATCCTACCCCTTCTACTGCGGCATATATATATATATATATATGTATATATATATGTACATATATATATGTATGTATATATATATTTATATATATATATATATATGGGGGGTCGAGGGATGCACACTTAGTCTAACGGTTTACGTGAAGACTTTATTCAGGAGACGTGTTTGCGTTTCACTCCACGCTAATGTCTTGAGGAAAGACATGACTCCATCTTTTCTTTCAACCATGAAAAAGTAGGGAAGAATGGGCTCTCTAAATTTGCTCGAAAAACCTATTTAGGAGAAGGAAACATTCTGATTACAAAACCTGAGGAATATTTTTCGGGAGACTTTGCTGTTCTTCCCTCCATTCTTCTGTTATCAGCTCATCGAAAAAGTTGGATTGTTCAACACGGTTAGTGCATCATACATATATGTGTGTGTGTGTGTGTGTGTGTGTGTTTGCGTTCGTGTGTGCCTGTCTGGTTGAATTCTGCATATTTGTATTTGACTCAGACAAGAATATAAATAGACTTCGTGAAATTCTCAAACACTTCTCATTAATAGATCAATATTGTCTTCAATACAAAAATTTACTTTTTGTAATCCATCTAATTTTTTGGTCAATTTTTCAAAGGACAGAAATATTTGTTAATACATGTGTAACATTAACTTGAAGAAAAATATCAATTATTGACGGCCATTTATACTGTATTTCCTAAAAGGACATGCCCGAGAGACATTGGTTTAAAAAAACATGTACCTATATATATATATATATATATATGTATGATAAAAATATGTGAAAAGTTGGAAAAATCAAACACTTAACTCAAATTTAGATGTTTCGTATTTCGTTTGGCTTTATTTCATCAATGCTTCAAAGATTCAGGTTTTCTATACTATGATCTTTATATATGTGTGTGCGCATGTGTACGTGTGCATCTATGAGTATATTTTTATATACACACACACACACACATACACACACATACACTCATAAAAATATGCATATATTTGTGTGTGTGTGTGTGTGTGTGTGTGTTTCCGCTGGAGAATTGTGTTATCCTCATGAAATTGTCGTGGGCTTTAAAATACCTAATTTGAATATTTCAAGATATATATATATATATGTATATGTATATATATATATATATATATATTATAGAAGTGTTGGTTGTCACTATTTTACTTCGTGGGTTCGTGGCAAACCAAATGCAGTGTAATTTGAAGAGTGCTAAATATCTGTGACAGAGCTATTATATAATAATAATAAGTAAAGTTGGTGACCATAGTTGAGGGTGACTCGAAGGTTCCCTTTTCAATTGTTACCATACCGAGGTGTTGGGGAGGGCGTTACTCCATTCTCTGGATTGCTCACATTACTCTTGATACTTTCCTTATAATGCTGAGTGTTTCAAGTACCATTTTTTGAGTCTTTGGTATGACTAAACCTGGGATTGAACCGGACCATTGGCGAACACTCTACTCATTAGGCTAATGGCTCGGTCTAGTAATGATAATGATAATAATAATAAGTAAATATTTATTAGTTTATATATATATATATATATATTGTCTACAACCACAGATCTCATGCTATCTTAGAAACGACAATCATCAAGCAGAGAAAGTAAGATATTGGGGAACTTTTTTAAAAAATCGAAAAATAGGGTCAAATGAACATTAGGTTGTATACAACCGCTTATGTGTGCGTGTGTGTCTCTGTGTGTATGTGTTTGTGTAAATTATATTTACTAATTATTGTGAGTGGTCGTATACGTGATTCTTAGTATGATATGTGTGTATGAACATACATGCACTACGCGGCAATTTTGAGGTCGTCACCTGAATATATGAGGCGCAATGTGTAGCTAAAGTTGCGACAGTTTGACCGAAAAAGAAATTGTTTCTTTATACATTCGTGTGTTTATGTGGTGATTATTTTAACTCAGGAACAAAATGTTATCATTGCATTTCGAAGGAAATAAAGTTTTGATTTGTAAGTATAATAGGCTGGTGTAGTATGGTTGGCCAGAATCACAATAAATATCATGATGATTAGATATGTTATATTTTAATATACTATGGAGTATTATGCAATATTATTATCTTATGCTGGAATATGTTTTGAATTCGATAGCAATAATAATTTGTATTAGTTATGATGTATAAATGATAAATTGCGTATTCATCATTGTAAACCATAATTGTATATACATAAGAAATACAGTGAATATATTGTGTTAAGACGTTAAGACGATTGTGTTAATAATTGTTTGTATGAGCTATGTCGTTTTTTTTTATTTATGTGAGTGAATGTGTATGGTGATGAGGAGCAAATTATCATCATCGATTACTTAATGTGTGTACGCGTGTGTTTGTGTAGGTTATACTTGCGTATTATTGTTTGTTGACGTATAAGTGATGTATAAAGATACATATTTTTCGATTTTTTCGTTATCTTTCGTTCTCTGCCTAATGATTGTTGTTTATAAAACGTCATGAAACCTGAGGTCGCAGACAAGCTTCCATGCGATTAAATATATATAAAAACTAATATATATTTACTTTTTATTTTATATATATATATATATATACATATATATAATAATATCCCTACAAAGAACAGTGTATGACACAAGATGAATTTCAAGGTGGTTTAAGCACTTTTCTTCTCCTAGAATACTTGCCTAATCAAGGAAAATGAACCCAGTCTGCTGTACTGTTAACCCATAGCTGGGGGTAAAAAAAGAAGAGGGTATATTATCCGAAATTTCAATAGCACAAAGTAAAATGTATATAGCCTCGTCCGAGATTTAAAGTCGGATCGCTAATTCCATATAAAATGATGCTGGCTGCTACGCTAAGCGTGCCTCCCCCCCATATATATATATATATATATATATATATATATATATATATATATATATATATATATATAACTTGAACGTAAACCACTGTTAATTCTGGTAAGAAGTAACGAATACATTTATCAGGTGTGCACTGAATCATTTAATCGTTGTTATTTTTAAAACTAGATTAAAGAGATTTGTTCTATAAAGAGTGTCCCTTTGGTTTGTTCCGGTGTTTGAAGAGATGAATTCGATCTTCAAATAAGTTGAGAATGGAAGAATATCGGTCGACTGAAATCCTCTGAAATTATCTGAGTAAACAAAAGAAAGACAGAAAGGAATCACGTGCAAAGAAAAAAAAAACACAAATAAATAAAAGGTGAGAATAGAAAGTGACGCAGAGAAGGAAGATAACTAAAGAATATAATGTTATAATGAGACAAAATAACCGAAAGCGTCAAAGCATGAGAGAGAGAGAGAGGGGGGGAGAGAGCTAGAGAGAGAGAGAGAGAGAGAGAGAGAGAGAGAGAGAGAATGAAATTATGTGATTTACCTTGTTATTAGTTGGGAAATGTGGCCGATATATTTAAACTTTTAAAATAACTTGTCTTGCATTAAAAAACTTTCTCAAAACTCTGCAGAAAAATATTGACTGAAATACACGCACGTATATATAATTTTGTATAGTATTTGTCTTATAAACAGAGAAAGTTTGGTTTGGTTTGGTTTGGTTTGGTTTTATGGCAAATCAACCATTTTAGCCAATGCCAACTCCGTATTCCCGATAACTCCTTTGGAAGTGTTGAATTTCTCAGACGGGTAGGCGCTGCATTTCGTCGTATGAAAAGTTTTTATTTTTAATGTTTTCTGTCTACCACCGGCTATCCACCTCGATTAGCAGTTTGCTATTCCTTGTTTTCGGAACAGTTTTCGGAGCAGCCCTAGTAGAAATAACTTGTTCTATGAGAAAAGGCGAGAATTTGGCCGAGCAGACTTCCTCCAAATATTCAATAACAATGAATCTGGGGAAGTCTGATGTCTTATTATCCGAGTCTGATTATGACAGGTTTCGTTTATTTCATTTTTTAATTGAAGAGGCCATATATGCTGCATATTTTTCGCTGGCACTGCGTTCCACCACCAACTACGGAGTTCAACTTGTGTTGGTAATGAACCAAGGAGAAACCCATTCACTTTGGTTGCTATGGGGATACCACGCCAGTATACTCGAGCTGAGGGTAGGTTTCTGCGCCGTTGCCACTTTCAGGTTCTCTGCACTGGTCAAATTCCTATTCTGTTTACGCAATTGACCCTCAGCCACCTCCTTCTAGAACCTAACAGATAAGGGTTGGGAAATTGCTGCAAGTGCAGATTTAAAAGTACGGTCGGGATAAAACATGCAAGTACTAGGGCTTGACTTGACCCACCGTTGATCGGATCGGACCTATCCGACCGTCTGTTAGGCCAAGTAAGGGCCAAAGGGGTGTATTGTAAGCCATTGACCCCGTCGTCACCAGATCAATGACTGCTCAGCCACCAGGATTCCATCCTAGCGCCTTTTGGGTCTCCAACCACGGCCAACGGGTGGCTCCATTAGGGGGTTACCTCCGTGCAGAGGCGCATTCGGTGTATACTACAACCCCAGCCGACAGCATTAGAAAGTTTAGTATAGAGCTATATATATATATATATATATATCAGTGGCAACTCTAGCCTATTTTTGCTACTCGTGCCCCCCTCCACCCTCTGTCAACTTCAGTTCCCAACCCGTGGTCCGTGGACCCAAAGTAAGTCATCATAGTTGCTATTGCGTGATTCTCTATTGTATAGCACGGATTGACAAATGTATCTTGCATGGTATTTTTTTTTGTAAACAATCAAGATACTATATAATTTGTAGTCTTGTTAATACAGTAGATAAGATAATTTTTTTCCTTTCAAAAGTATAGAAGAAAAGAGAAGATGTTCATTACTATGACGAGAAAAATATGTTTATGAGAATAAAGGAATTGATGACAATATACACAGACACAGCTAGTAGTTTCAATTTCGCTTAAAATAAAGATTATTTGTTGAAAATGCATTCAAATAAACAAATTTTAGTTACAGAATGTAATATATGCAACATTTATTAAAGAAATAGAGATCTGTTAGTGAAAAAACGAATTAAAACACGCCGTTTAAACAACATTTACCATAGCGATGATGATGACGTCGGCGACGGCTATAATCTGCTATCCCCTCTCTTTCTCTCTCTCTCTCGCTCTCTCTCTCGGTCCCTCTCCCTCTTCCCAAGACAGTTGTCAGCAGTCACGTTGTGCTAATTTTTTTGAGCACGGTATTCTGGCTTGCTTTTTCTATTGGCTATAGCCAAAAGCGAGATTTCGCTAACATTACTGTTATTATAAGGGTCTAGGGCCTGGTACGGATTACGCGTGTTCAACATTATAGCCGATTTTATGGGATGTTCAATGGATCTGACGGTGGTCAGACAAAGACCATCCGTTCAAAACAGCATCGTTGTTTTATTCCCAGATATATTTATGAACTTTTGGCTACTTAGTTATCGAAACTTGAATAGATACGTAATTTAATTGAGATCAGACTAAGTATGTTTGCTTGAAATTAAAGGATGATTTTTAATCCATTTTGAATAACATTGACCGAGTTATTGGTCGTGCCGGGCACGAGTAGCACTTGTCCCATCTCCGCCCCTGATATATATATATATATATATATATATATATATATATATACGAGGTGCTTCCGATAAGTTTCCAGACTTTTTTCGTACGGGCGTTTAAAATTGTCGTAGACTCTTGAAAATTCAGTATGTTATTGCAATACATTTTATGAGATTATGACCAATTTTTATGATTTCAGGTTCAAATGAACAGCTACAGCAGCAATTTGAATACACCCTACTGACACTTTAAAAGAACGATATGCAATAAAATTCTGTTTTAAACTTGGAAAAAATGCCGCCACAGAAACGTATGTAATGCTTCAGACTGCTTTTGGGCCTCCTTGCATGAATCGAGCATCAGTTTTTGAGTGGCATAAGAGATTCACGGAAGGCAGGGAGTCTGTGACGGGTGATGAGAGATGTGGGAGGAGTAAGGAAGTCAATACACCAAAGGGTTAGTGTTAGGGTTACTACGTTGAGGTCTTAAGGAAGTTCAGCAAGAGATTCCGTCGGAAGAGTCTAGCACCCTTCAAATCGGGTCAGTGGCATTTCCACGAGGACAATGCACCAGTCCACAACTCCATCCTCGTCACAGACGATTTGACCAAGATGGGCATCAAGACAGTTCTTCACTCTCCCTATAGTCTAGACCTACATCCCTGTGACTTTCGTTTATTCCCTCAGCTCAGAGGATGTCGTTATGAGACAATTGAGAAGATGAAAGAAGCTGTGACGAGGGTTATTGACATGCTCACACAAGACGAGTTCCATGGGGCCTTCCAGTTGTTGGAACGGTACAAGTGCATTGCAGCCGGAGGAGATTACTTCGAAGGGGACTAGAGTTTCATGTGTGTACTATCAATAAAAGTGTCTATACGAAAAAAGTCTGGAAACTTATCGTATATCCTTCGTATATATATATATATATATACATACATACACACGCTGTCTACATTGCTCAGTTAGTTGGGGCTGTAGAATACACTGACTTCCCCTCTACAGAGGGGTGAGACCCCTCCCCAAAGAGTGTCTTGAAATGACACTGAACAATCTGATGGTTAGGTTCTAGTTATGTTGGAGCGTTTGGGAATGCAGAGCACCCCTTCACGACCATCGTTCCCAAGTCCAATCTGGGGCCTATCTATGGGGTTAATAGAACTAAACATCGTACCTATGCTAAACTGTATTTTTTTAATTAAAACTGTTGGATTAAATTGAAAAGCTTGAAAGAGAAATATTTTTGACATACTGTGTACTTACATTTAAACTTCGAACTAATGCCAAACTGAATTATTTCAAATGGAACTGTTTTTCAATGCTAAACTTAGTTGTTTCGAATGGAACTGTTTTTTACATTGAAATCGTACTTACGCTAAACTGATTTGTTTAATGTAGAACTGTTTTGATATTTAACTGTGTAAACAAAATCTTTACGTATAGAAATGTTTTTGACAAGTAAACTTTGGACTCATATTAAAATGAATTGTTTGAAATAGAACTGTTTATTTGTATAAAAATAGATTGGGCATTAAATAACCTACAAAGGTTGATATACCATAAACCCAACCAACCAACCATCTGTGTCTACACACATACCCACACACACACACACACGCCCCCCATATACATATATATATATATATATACATCTATCTTTATAAGTGTCTGTATATATGTCTGTGTGTCTCTGTGTATATAGCAACCTATTTATCAGTAGATAGATAGATAGATAGATAATTTAAGGACTGATCTTGGAATATCAAAATAATATAAACAAGGACAATGGTGGCTATTTCAACAATTCATACAAGAATGATTTTGCCTACAAGACGACACTGAAGACGACAGTTAAGACAATACGAAGTCCTAGTAAGGAAAAGGATATAGACCTATTAAAGTAGAAAGACTGGCTAAAGACATGACGAAATGCAGGTCTTTTGTGAAGAAATACTTACGAATCTTTGGAAATGGCGTATGAGATGACCTGGATTTGGCTAAGAAAGGGGAAACCTTAAAAGAAAACATTTTATAGCAACAAAAAATAATGCCGAAATGTCAACGCTGAAGTTGATATTACGAAGAAGAATAACAAGTAAAGATTCTGTGGTGATAGGGATAAAGTAGTTTATCAAATAATAGGTGAATGCAGCAAACTGGCACAAAAGGAATACAGGAAAGACATGATTGGGTAGGAAAGCTAATACTCTGGGAACTGTGTGAGAGCCTTTAATTTGACCATGCTAACAAATGGTATATACACACTCTAGAATATGTCCGAGAAAATGAAATGAATAAATTTCTCTAGAATTTTTCGATTCAAACAGACCAAAATCTCGGTTAGAAAACTAAGTTTACTGTTGATTAACTATTAAAAAAAAAACTAACTCGTTAACGAGTAGATTTTGTCGTTCCAGCAGTCCATTGAGGGGAAAATCAAAGAAAGCAAAAAGATAAGCGAGTACCTGGATCTTGCTTGAGAACTGAAAAACACATGAACATAAAGTTGATGCTTTTAGAAAAGTCCTCCAAGGCTTGGAAAAGTGATTGGGAGAATTGAAGATCAGAAAAAGAATCAAGACGATCCAGACCGCAGTCCTGCTAAAATCACCTAGGATGCCAGAAAATTTAAAAACCTGGGGAACATGAAAACGACACTTAAACCTTTTTAGCTGAGATCCTAGGAACAGTCCTCAGTCGCCAAGAAAAGAGACTGGACGAACGAAATCAGAGGGAGAGTTGATACCATCCAGACAACAGTAATGTCAAGATTAGCAATAATACTTAGAAGAGTCCTGAAGACCTGAAGAAACTTGGCTGTCACAAAAACAACGGTGAAAACCACCTGTTGAAATTGGTGTGAAACACACACAAAGAATAGAATAATAATATATTCTCCCGACGTTTTATATGTAAATAAATCATCTGTATTTTAAGGCAGACAAAGCCGTGATAGATAGATAGATAGATAGATAGATAGATGTTTTAACATGAAGGATATCTCATATCAGTCAATTCACTCTACTCGAAACTAGATTACATGACTTTTCTTGCACTACCTGACCCAGGAATTGATAATTTCTGGCAATGTAACAACAAAAGAAACACGAAGAATGAATTTAATAATCTGGGCGACTCTTGTAATGATAATTGCTCTTCTCAAAGCAACGAGAATTGATTATAATTCTAAATACCAGTAAGACTTTTTGAGAAACTTTCAAAATCTGAGGGCTAAATTGTTTATTGAAGAAATAACGTTAGTTTTAAACACATATTGCCTAATATCGCCAAGATTTTATCTATTTAAAATGTCCAATGTTTCTGATTAAATATTGAGTAGAAAAGTAGTTTTATTGAGTTTCGTTTAACTTAAACAAAATTGTTTGTTTTTTTTTTTCTTTTCGACATTATTCTTTGTTTCTTTCTTTTTTACTTTCAAAGATTCCCTCTCAATTTTCTTTCTTTCTTTCTCTTCTTTTCTGAATGCTTTTCCCGTTCATTTTTAGACGATCTGCGAAACAATTGGGTTCCTGTCTTAACAGCGGTCTATGATGATATTCATGCTTCCACTCATAAAAGATAGAAGGACTGAAGAGTGAGCCATGATTATACGGAGGCTTCTACTTTGGAATAAATGAAGGATTCTGATTGGCTAAATGATTGATTAGGTGATTGATTCTCACGGCATGTCAACCTGGAAAGGGTTATTCCATGCCAAGAGGCTAGGAAATTGCGTTCATTGTACATGATTTTGTGTATATTTTTTTGCACTCAGTTATATATCAAGTATTCCTATCTAATACAAATAACTTGCACATAGTTGCATTGTTTCAAGTATTCCTATTGAATACTATTAATAATAAGTTTTCAAATAAGTATTTCTATTTTATTTGCAAGGATTTATATAATTTCGAATAACAAATAATAATTAAAAGGTTTGGTTTCTTTGTTTTATAGCATACCAAACTTTGAAGGTTACTTAATGCCAAAGCCATCCTTCTTGAAGAACAGTAGTGGTAATATCTAACCCATAGCTCGTAGGATGAAAGGGTTCATACCTTTACCAAGGGTATTCGTCCAAAAGGGAATGTTATAGCGTGACTTGAGTTTGAACTCGCTTATTACGATTCCGCGGTCCAGCGCTTTAACGGTATCGGCACGATTTAACCCATAGCCATGTTTTAACCTTTAGTAATCCATTATAACTTTAATTAACTTTTCTTAACGCAAATAATTTACAATTATATGGTATCAAATATTTTTATAGAAGAAAAATTTCTAAACAAAATCTATTTGATGAATAGAGGAGATCCTAATAGATACTACTACTCCGAGGTGTTTGTTTTGTTTTTGATGCAGTTTTGTATCATACCAGAGTCACCTCCTTTTCTGGGGTGCCTCCCTCTTCTGCAGGGGGTAAGGTCAGCGTATTCTAAGTTGGCAAGGCGTTAAAGATTCTCATTTGAATTCCATAGCTACCTTTGTTATATCAAAAATTTTGATGAGCGGTTTTGCTTTTCATTATGAAACGATCAATCTTATGGACCATATTCTTTCGTTTATGTCTCATTGTATATATATATATATATATATATATATAACCAATTTTTCACTTAACCAACCCCTCTACCAAGGGCAGGATGTGACACAAGCAAGCAGAGAACAGATTGCTTTAATTCAGATTTTTCTTTCGCTTTGACCGTTTGCTTAACCAAAGTTAAAGAACGCTGTCTACCCTACTATTTATCCATAGCTAATTGGAGTGAAGTATTTATTGATGCCTTTTCCAAATCTTCTTCCAGGTTTTTTAACTCGTGTTGCTGATTCTTTTCTTCTACCGTGTTGAACATTACACTCAGCACGCGTCTAATGCAATTGAACGTGTATTTCAACTAATAGTTCAACGCTTTCTGGTCAGCAGTTTATATTATGGACAATTTTGGTCTATATAGAAAAAGTAGTATTCCTTATGGTATTGTAATTTTGAATTTTAATTTTTGTTATGCTGACTATATAACGGCTTATTTTTTTATGTCTTTTTTTTTTTGTATTTTGGTTCTTCTTTTTCTCCACCATTTGCATTTTCTTACATCCGGACTTAATCGAATGCATCTTTAGCCTCCATCTCTTTGTCAACTGTTTCCGCTTCCTGACTTTAATACTTTATCCGACATTTTCTCACGACAATCTGCCATAGATTGAAGTCGATATTCTTCTTAGGAGACTTCCGTGGAGAATACAACATCTCACATCTCCAAATAAACATATCAGTTAAATGGGTCTTTTATTCCGCAGTATATCCATGTAAATCACAGGTTCCATTTAACTGGCAAGAATCCAAGATATATGATCGGTTGAAATTTCTAATAAGTCAGTGTAAAAATTAAGATTTTATAACTTTCTTTTTCAGTTTCTTCATCTGAGATTTTTAAGTCCGTCGAGTGTTCTTATACTATATATATATATATATATATATATATCATACTGGAAAAAAAGACCGATTTTAATTATTTTTAAAAGTAGAACTTTACAACTTACCGGTTTCGGTTCCCACTGATCATAGCTAAATCGAGGACACGATTAAGAAAGGGCAAGGGACAGGGACTGTGTAATATAGAGTCGAAAACAATGAAAGTTGTTTACAGAAGGGGGCAATAAATCAGATAGTAATCAAATCATATATATATATATATATATATATATAAACAAAATACACCTTTTTGATGCACATGGGGAGTCGTCAGTGATGTAATTATTCTGTGATCCTTGGAAATTTAGTGTTTTTTGACATTATATTTCCTTCCCTAGACAATCGAAACAGGTTTGGTCGAACCACTTTTCCATCCAGCCGCTGATATTTGCAATACCTCAGTCTTTGATTTTCTTTGTCCAGTCGGCTAGGGCCGATTGCACCTCTGCAAAGGGGTAAGAGCCCTCCCCCATGAGTGACTTGGATATGACACTAAACAATCTGATGGTGAGGTTCTGGTGATTCTAGGGCTTTGAGGAATGCAGAGCACCCCTTCATTGCCATTGCTTCCAGGTCCACTCTGGCCAGGAATGGTAGCACCTGGTAGGGCCCTATCTATTGGTTAAATAGAACTAACTGCATACTTATGCTGAACTGAATTGTTTGAATTAAAACTGTATTTGACATTGAAACTGTACTTACACTAACCTGAATTGTTATATATAGAACTCTTTTGACATTTAACTGTATGTAAATAAAATATGTACTTATACTAAACTGAATTAGCTTAATTAGAACTGTTTGAATAAACTAAATTGCTTGAAAGAGAAATGTTTTTGACAATTATACTGTGACACAGGCTAAATTGAATTGTTTGAAATAGAACTGACTATTTCCATAAAATGGATTTGGCGTTAAATAACCTACCAAGGTTGGTATGCCATAAAATCCAAACAACCAAGGGGGTGTCCTCGTGGAGTAATGGTTAAAGAGATGGACTTCGAAATCGTAGTAAGCGAGTTCGTACTCCAGTCGCGCTATTACGTTCACGTTCGGACAAATACTCTTGGAAAAGGTATGGACCCCTTTATCCTCCCAGGTATGAGTTAAATCGTACCACTACTGTTATTCTAGGAGAATAGCTTTGGCATTAAATAACCTACAAAGGTTGATATGCCATTAAACAAAGAAGCTAAACCAAACCAAAGAACCAACTAACAAATCAATTTCCCATTTGAAAATGATAACAAATTGGTGGTTACTTGATTTTATATGTTTTGCTCGCTGGTGAATGTATGTGTGTATTTGTGTGCATATATTAATAATTCAGGTTGCTATATATGTAAATAAAGACTGCTCACTATCAGTGATAGAACATATGTATATATACGTTGGGATAGTGTTGACACAGAGTTCACGGTGATTAGTAATTCTTATCTTCTCACCTAGGTGACCATCAAGTATATGTATCCCTTGCAGAAGAGAAAGACCGTTCCTCCAATCCCATAAAGGGATGCTTACTAAACAGCATCTGGTGGTAAGGATCCAGTTCTATATGTATGGGTTATGTGTAGCTCTCCTTCATAGCTATTTCCCCCAGTTCTATTTTGACCCGAATTTAGAGTACCTTTTAGGGTCCCGTCTACGTGTTCTATAGATGTTTGCAAATTATTTGTATTCGATATACTTGATGTATTATAACTGTGAAAAAAAATCAAGTAGCAACTCAAGAAATATACGCGATTCCGAAACTGCTAAATATAAAATAACAAAGGCGGATTCGTTAAAATCAATCAATCATACCGTACATTGGCCTAGTGGGTAGAGTGTTCGGCAATGGGCCGGGAAACCTGGGTTCAATCCCAGGTTGAGTCATACCAAAGACTTTAAAAATGGTACTTGATGCCTCCTTGCTTTACACTCAGCATTATAAGGTACGGATCAAGGTTTAAACTGGAGCAACCCAGGGAAAGGAGTAGTGCCCTCCCTTACACTTTGGTATAGTAGCTATCGAAAAGGGAGCCTTCGGGTCACCCTCTACTATATATATATATATATATATGTGTGTGTGTGTGTGTGATTGATTTTAACGAATATATATATATATATATATATATATATCTGTGTGTGTGTGTGTGATTGATTGATTTTAACGAATATATATATATATATATATATATATATATGTGTGTGTGTGTGTGTGTGTGTGTGTGTGTGTGTGTGTGTGTGTAAATATGAATACTAGATATGTATAAAATTAACAATGCCTTTTATTTAAGAGAAAAAAAACTTGATTTCTTCAGTGCAGTCATAATAAAATGAAAACATTAGCCAATATATACGAGAAACTTTAGATAAGACAAATTTATTGCATTTGCAATTTTAATTCAATATTTAAGGTTATATTCCAGCTCATTTTCAGTTTTGAAACATCGATCACCTTTTTATATTTTAACTGAAGGACACGCTCTCTCGTACACTGGGTGCATACACGCATGTACACATGCTCATATACAAGTACATACGCAAACACATGCGTGCACATAAACGCATGTAAACAGGGACACGAACGCGCATACATTACGCCCATATGAATACAGGCTCGTGCACACACACACACACACACAGACACACATATATATATATATATATAGTCATCCACAAACAGACTGTTTCGTTCTGTCAGAACTCTTCAGAGTGGCTAGACACGCAGGACGCTCGAAGTCGGGATCGAAACCCGTCCAACTTTACGTTAGACTGTGTTTCAGACCACTCGGCCACCAAGCGGACCACGTTGGGAATTTTAAGGTATTTTTATTTTTAGAAACAGCAGCAGCAGCCTTTGTTTACATTTTTTTATACCCTATCGGCTACCAGAGTGCTCAATTCTTTCGAAGAGCTTTGCTTTACGCTAGCGGCGGCCGACAAAGAGCTCAACCCCCATGGGGGAGCATATATTGTCATCCACAGACAGACTGTTTTTTGGTTCTATCAGAACTCTTCAGTGTGGCTAGACATGCAGGACACTCGAAGCCGGGATCGAAACCCGTCCAACTTTACGTTAGACTGAGTTTCAGACCAACGGAGAACTTTACATATATATATATAGAGAGAGAGAGAAGGAAAGAGATAAATAAATATATATATATATATATATATATATAAATATATATATGTGTGTGTGTGTGTGTGTGTGTGTGTGTGTGTGTGTGTGTGCTGAAATAGTGTAGCTACAGAGTCATCAAGTTCTGTTGACTCTCTGATTACGATATCCTGAATAACTTTTTTTTTTCTTCTGGTCGAAATTACCACTTCCTTGTCAACTACCCTTTGTTATCCATTTTAAAAAAAACTTCTCATTTTAAAGCAATGCTATCTCAGAGAGAGAATAAGTCATTTTTGATAAGGAAATTCTTTTTAAGGAGATAATTTGCATTATGAAAGAAAAGGGGGTGATTTTCATGAAAGTAACTTACAAATCATCGTGATATTAAGAACCATTTTTTGATAATAGGAAGACAGAATTATTCTCATCCCATACAGTTTATAAACAAAAGAATTCTCGCTAGATTCGCACGCAAATCAGACAGTGTTTTATATTCCGACACATAATACTCTTTATGCCTATAAAACTGGGTATTAATACTCTTTGCTGGATATGATGTGTATATGTGTTGATGTGTGTTTTGTACACACGAAAACGGCTCCAGGACAGTGATAGATAGATAGAGAAAGAGAGACAGACAGACAGACAGAGACAGATATGAATGTGTGTGTGTGTGTGTGTGTGTGTGTGTGTGTGTGTGTGTGTGTGAAAAAGAGAGAGAGTTCGATTACTTTTGTGGGTCGCTTTCTTGCATTTCATGTCATGTGAACTCTCGAGACACAGCCGAGAATCGCACAAGATCACTGGGAATTTTTCTATGAATAAATCATTTCAATGAGAACATAAATAGAAAGCAAGAATAATTAATGGTTGGTTGATCTGTGAGAATTGGTCAGTTTAAGTTACATCTTGGACTCTCAGCGAAACACTTTCCCATCCAATCTACTAGGTCAACCACAGAAAAAAAAAGATCGGCAACCAGCCTCATCTTTGTATATACACTTGACAACCCCTAAAGCCGTTGGACCACCTTTTAAAAAACGGTTCATGGTGATAGTAATGCTTCTTTTTTAGAAAGGTCTGAAGGATCTGAATTAGGATTTTTTAGGTAGGAGGGGTGTGGTTAAATAGTTATCGTCGTAGCAAATGGATTCGGCAAAATGAGTTCAAATCCTGGACGAGCCCTTTTATGCTTCCCTTTTGCTCTGATGCGCTAATAAAAAGCATTAAGCCATCAACTTCCTCCAATTATGTGCAAATAGTAGGGCAGGCTGATTCTCTAACTTGATATGGAAACTGGTCGAGGAGAAAATATTGTATTCAAAGACAACTAAGCTGGGGACCACATTCGGAAACCCATTCTCAAGAACTTTCGTATGTCTGGAGCCAGAACCTTCAGGTAAATTTGTTTAAGAGAATATGTGTATATATCAGTATTGTATCGAGTATTTGAAGAATTAAAAATAATGTTCAGCACAAATAAAGACTCTACAGAACTATACTTCAGTTGCATACCCAAATCGTTTTATTTTCTAAGTCAGAGAATTTTATGGGAAAAAAGCGTTATAAATTATATATATATATATATATATATATATATATATATATATACGTGTGTGTGTGTGTGTGTGTGTGTGTGTGTGTGTGTGTGTTTTCCCACCTTCTAATGTCAGTCTTCATGTATTTTTTTAAATGTGCTATGTTTAATTTTGTAAACTTATTGTCATGGGAATTACGAGGCGATGAGAAAACTTTTATTTTTTAAAAGTTATTCTTGCTCTACTGGCTAGTAATTGAGCACTTTTCTATATGAAGAAAATCAATTTATGACGATTTGTTCGCTTCGCTCTCTCTTTCTCTCTATATCTATCTCTGTCTCTCACTCTCTCTCTCTATATATATATATGTATATATATATATATGATCAAAAAATAATTTTCTTTCAACGAATGAATATGCTACTTTACCAATTCATTTTTCATTGCATTTTTTCCTTATTGTAGGATATCGACTCTTTTGAAAAAATCATTTTAAAAATCTTCTATAAAAACTTGTCTGAGCAAAAACTTTTCTCAAGACAATGATTTGAAGTCAAAACAAGTTGTGAACAATTAAAAAATAAATTTACAATAAAGAAATATTCCTATTTGTCTTATCTCTCTCTCTCTCTCTCACACACACACACACACACACACTCTCTCTCTCTCTCTCTCTCTCACTCTCTCACTCTCTCTCCCTTTATCAATATATCTATCTATCTATCTATCAATCTATTCTCACACACACTCACTCACACACACACACACACACACACACACACACACACACACACACACACACACACACACACACACACACATAAAGACAAATACCTCCAGACATGGGAAAATAGATTTACAATATGAAAAATTTTATTGGAAATCATAAGGTCCCTATCATCTGACATTTTTCAAACAACAAAATATCTGCCACTAAGTTCAAAGAGTGCTTGGGGTTTTGCTTGCATAGAGAAGGTCTATTAAGTAAAATATAAATGGCCACCAGGACAATTAGATGTTGTTTCGTTCTACCTCTCTGCAAGGCCACAAAACACTCGTCGCTATTATTAACCAAGTATTCAAGGCTATGATTAAACAATTATTTCATCATCATCATCATCATCATCATGTCGCGCTGGTAGCACGGATATCCCTGACCCTCTCTCGCCACTCCTCCCTATCGTTCATCGCTCTAGGCAGGTCCTCAGGACAACATCTCGTATCCTCACATAGCTGCTGAATGTATGTTCGTGCTGGTCGTCCTGCTTTTGCACGGCCATGTGTGGAGGTCCATAAGAGTACATCTCTTATGAGTTCGTCCCTGCTTCTCCAGCATGTCTGGTTCGTCTAACTTGAATAGTTTTCGTGATAGGAGGCAGGTGGCCGTACAATTGGTGTCTTGTGGGGTGTTGTCGCCAGGACTTGTTCAAGATTGCACGCAGCATTCTTGTGTAATTGCCGTCTAGCTTCTTCTCCAGCCGTTTTGTTAGCGTCCATGTAGTGCACCCGTATAGCAGTATCGATGTGACTGCTGCCTGGAAGAAACTGCGTTTAATTTTATCGGTTAGGTCTGATTTCCATATAATCGATAGCCTATTGATAGCTATCCATGCTTTCGTTAACCTCGTTTCGATGTCCTTTTCGGTTGATTCGACGCTGCTTCCTAGGTAAGTGAATTTGTTTACTAGTTTAAGAGGGGTTCCGTCTAGAGTGGAGATGTCCCCCATTTGATTATAGCACATATAAAACAATTATTTAAGGCATTCAAATGCTTTAAGATGGCATAATCGAGCAATTTTGAATGCCCGGATATTGTGTGGTTACGAGTATCTCTTGGAACACGCTGTTTAACTCTAACCTCAAGGCGTTGGGAAGTACGCCTTATATATGTGGCATTACAATAACATTGAAATCTATAAATTAAATTCCCTTGTAGGAAGATAGGGAGCACATCCTTATGAATAGAGTGAAATGCAACTCGAGTAGCAAAGATGGTTCGAACCGTGGCTGCATTATAGCAGCATGTAACAGAGGAAGAAACCTTATCGGCAATCTAGTGTCTAGGAGATCCAATCCAAGGAAGTCTAACATAAACTGAGCATTTAGAAAGGCCATGTTGAGTGGTTAATGGAGTGTTTTGTCGTCTTGCATAGAGATAGAACGAAACAACATATAATTGTCTTGGAGGACATTTATATTTGACTTTATAGACGCAAAATAAAATCTCACATAAAAAGATTAGACTTTCATTTCATTTTCATGGATTTCTAAAGAAAAATATACATGGGAATGTAATTTTAATATACTTTAGAGTGAACAATTATATAAAAAAAAACCAATTGCCTCATTTAATTATTTAATAAATCCAGTATGCAAATTATCTACACCATATATTATGTAAACCTTTTCTTCATAGTAGTATATAACTCCCCTTGTCCTTCACATCACTCCCGTTTTTCATTGCTAAACTAGTAAGCGAGTTGAAACTCCAGTAGAGCTATAACATTCACTTTCGGACTAGGTATTGGAACGTATATTGAATGCCTTTTACCTCCAGCTAAGGGTTAATAGTCCGACTGTGTTTCTTCTCTTATGATAGCTTTGTCATTGAATAAGTCACGAAGGTCGATATGCCATTAAACAAAGAAAGAAGCCTATTTAATTAAATTACTCGACAAAGGTTAAAATTCTTTTATTTATTTATTTTTTACTACTGGATTTCTTTGAAGATTTAGCGACTGGATTAATGAAAACAAAGTCACACCATAAGAAATCAATAATTCCAAACAAATATTGATTAAAATGATTTTTAATGATCAATATGCAAAATATATTTCCTGTTCACGCTGTAAATGAAAAAAATCATGGAGAATGTTTATAAATAACTAAGGAAATTGTGATGTCAGTGGTGACATAGTTTCCTTAACAAACAGAAACATAATCTCCTCTATAATAAGATATATATACTTAACTGAAGTCGACAGGATTTAGAATAAGCTGACGATCCCCTACAGAAGTTTAAGGTCCTCCAAAAAGGAATGTCCGGTGATTAACTCTTGACTGCATCTGATGGTAAGGCTCCAGTTCTGAATATTTGAGGTGTGTGTAGAACACTTTTATTGCCAATACTTCAAGATTAACTCTCATCTATCAATGAATTTAATATATCTGCTTAAACATTATTCTTTTGTGGAAAGACTGTGGATAAAAAAGAAAATTCTATAGAAACATCTATACAAACAAATGTAAATATGAACGTTCAATGAACACAATTCTGTAATCACTGGTTATTTAAAAAAAACCGAGCTTTCCACCATTGGGATATGGTTGTGCACTCTATTTAGTAACCATGAGGAGCACCCGGATACTAAATAGTGAATATATCTACGAGACAAAGAAAATGAACTCGGTTATACGAGTTCAAATCCTGGACAAGATTGTTTGCATTTCACGTGGTGATAATAACTTTGGGGAAAGCAATAAGTCTAATTATTTTCCCTCCAGGTAAATAAAAGGGCTGACTGGGCTTTTTAACCTTGGCATGAAAATCAGTCTAGAAGAAGGAAAACTTTAAATTCAAACCTATTAAAGTCCGCTTTTCGCCAACTGTCCGGGAGACCGGGGTTCAATCCCAGGCCGAGTCATACCAAAAACTTAAAAAATGGTTCTTGATACCGCCTTGCTTAACACTCAGCATTATACGGTACGTATCAAGGATCAAGTGTAACAATCCAAGGAAGGCAGTAGCGTCCTCCGCTACGCCTCGGTGTAGTAGCTACTGAAAAGGGAGCCTTCTGGTCGTCCTTGACTACAGTCGCCAACTTTAATTTACTGTTTTTGAAAAATGTCAAATATCTGGAGGTGAAAGAATAAAAAGTATTTAGTTCATACACAGCCTATTTTTCAACTAAATCCCTTTCCTTGTCAATGCACACAATCTAGCCCTTCTCTGTGGATCACACATTTCAATCCTTGTATATTGAAAATTTCAGAACAAAGTTCAGCTGACATAAATGAATGATTTAAAGATCGTTGATGCATACACACACAAACTCACAGACACAGACACACTCCCACATAGACCAGCCTATTTACCTGGGCCTGTATAATACGCCAACTGCATCTTTGCAGAAGGGTAAGACCTCCACACAACGAGAGTCCTGGATATGACAGCACCATTCCAGGAGACTTAGGGAATATGGAGTACCCCTTCACTGTCATTATTCCCGGGTTCACTCTGACCCCGAATGGTATTATCTATTAGGGTCACATCTTTGACCAACCAGAACCGATTAACCATTTAAATGTAAGCAAAATTGACTGATGTTAAATTGTTATTGCTACATAGCAATACTTGAAACCATTTAACTGTGTGCAAATAAGATTATTAGTGTTAGTTAGAAATACTTGAAGGTATTTGAGTGTGGGCAAATAAATAATCAATATCAGCATGCGGGACACTGCTGGAGAAGTAGGGACGAGCTCATAAGTAATGTACTCCTGTGGACCGCTTCACGTTGACGTGCAAAGGCAGGACGACTAGCTCGAACATACATACAGCAGCTCTGTGCTGATACGGAATGTAGCCATGAGGACCTGCCGGAAGCAATGGACGATAGGGTGGGATGGCGAGAGAGGGTCAGGGATATCCGGGCTGATAGCACGACATGGCGATCATGATGATGATGGTCAGGTAGAATTAGATTAGATAGAATATTAAAAAGAAATATTTCAAACTATTTATCTTTGTGCAAATAAAACGATGAATGTGAAGATACTTGAAAGCCCTTCACAGTATGCAGACAAATGATTGTTATTAAATAGAATTATTTGTGTTACATATCAATACTTGTGAACAAATAACAGTGCAAACAAATGCAAAATCTAATTGTATGTTAACAAATTTGCTTTAACTCATTTAAAAAATAAAATTACCCACAAACTATTCACTGACGAATCATATGCGTATGACCATTTAATTGTTAAATAAAATTGTTTGTGTTATATAGCTATACTTGAAACCATTTAAGTTTGTACAAAAAATTATAAATATTAAATAGAATTATTCATATCAAATAGGAATATATGAAATCATTAAACTAAGAGCCAAGAATTGAGCAATGCTTTCTTTAAAATTTTACCGACAAACTCTTTATTTACAAATCATATATATAATAAATATGTATAAACAGAATTTGGTATAAAAAAAAAACAACAAAGTTTGATTTGATTAAACTCAACCAACGAAACCACACACATCCGGACACACAAACGCACATATATATATATATATATATATATAGAGAGAGAGAGAGAACCAGAAAGTTCTTAGGAAGAATCAAACTGTTTTTTTGAGAAATCGATCCATAACATCACAAATTTTGACAATCTGATGAATTCTAGAAGGGTTTCGTGCAAAATTTCTGGGGCGACACTCTTATTTGTAGATTTTCTCCAAGGCATTTGACTCCATACACAGAGGGAAGATGGAGCAAATACGACTATCCTAATGTCTTCCTAAAGAAACCATCGCAACCATAATGATGTTCTATAAAAAAAACAAAAGTAAACGATCGCTCACCAAATAGAGACACAGACTTCTTTGACATTTTCGCCAGTGTTCTGCAAGATGATACTTTAGCCTGATACCTGTTTATAATCAGCCTAGACTATCTGCCTCTAACGTCAATTGATTTAATGAACGAAAATGGCTTTACACTGAAAGAGGCAAGAAGCAGATGATAGCCCACACAAACTATTACGTAAGCGGACAACACAGATGATATAGCGCTGCTGGCAAATACATCCACCCAGGCCGAATCCCAGCTGCATAGCCTGGACAAGGCACAGGTGGTATAGGCCTCCATGTCAATGCGGACAAAACAGAGTACACGTGCTTCAATCAAAATCGAACAAGAGACATCTCCACCCTAACCGGTAGCTTTTTGAAACGAGAGGACAAATTCACCTCCCTCGGGAGCAGAGTGTCATCGATTGAAAATGACATCAATATGCAAGGTCAGCTATCAATAGGCTATCGGTCATGTGGTAGTCAGACCTAACCGATAAAATAAAACGCAGTTTTTTTCCAAGCAACAAACGTTTTTATACTATTATATGGATGCACCACATGGATGTAGACTAAGTGCATAGAGAAAAAGCTTGACGCCAATTGTACAAGAATGCTACGGGCCATGTTGAACAAATCCTTAAAGCAACATCCCACAAAACAGCAGCTATACGCTCACCTACCTCCCATCTCTAAAATCATTCAAATTAGATGAAAAAGAGATACAGAACACTGCTGGAGAAGTAAGAGCGAGCTCATAAGCGATGTTCGTCTATGGACTCCTTCACATGGACGAGCAGGTGTTTGACATCCAACTAAAACCTATCTAGAACTGGTCCATATAGACACAAGATGAAGTCTAGAGGACTTAATGAGTGTTATGAACGATAGGGACTAATGGAGAGGGAGAGTCAGAGAAATCTGTGCTTGCAGTACAACATGATAATGATGATGATATATATAAAGCTCATTTAAGATTATTCCGTTATAGAAATGCTTTCCTAATGAATTTGCTAGAGGATTATAGAAAATGTTATTACATCGTAGAATAGCAATACCCGAGAGAAAGATGAATAAAAGGAAGTCAGTTGTCCGGAATTAATACTATAATCTGAGCCAGAGAGAAAGAGAGGGTGAGAGAGAGAGAGTATATAAATGTGTGTGCGTGCGTGCACGTGTGTGTGTGTGTATGTGTGTGTGTATGTGTGTGTGTGTGTGTGTGTGTTTTGTGTTACAACTCGTCATCAAACATTTGAGCTCTCATCTATTATTTATTTATAAAAGAATATGAAGGCATGATGCTTTTCCCTTTTGCAACCCAAGTACTGTTTTTGCAATTTCGTTCTCTTTTTCCATATCTGTAAACTTGTTGCCACGAAAAATAAATTTATAAATAAAAATATCAAAAATAAAAAAGACATCTATGTGTAGTCATGTCTGCTCATTGTTCGTAAGAATAGAATCTGTCTTTTACCCGCTATTCTCATTATGGAAATATTGTCAACAAGATCATTGTGTGTATATATACATATATATGTTTAAAATTTCATTGTGAGAAAGACAATATCTACAAATAAGAGTCGAACAAAATAAAATAAAAGTAAAAAAGAAAGTCTTTAGGTCTGAAAATTCGTGTTCTTTTAAACCAATGTTGATTACACCGGTATTATTTGTTCTTGTTTCTGTTCCCAGGGCAGTAAAAGTTATATATGCCGTTTGCATAGCACGTTGCCTTTTGATATCAGCATGTTTGAATGAGGAAACGAGCGAGAATTGCTTTTAATGTGCATAATAAAAGATACTCAGCTGTTTGGGACAAAGTATGATGAACAGTTCCCAGGTTAGATAGGAATGATTAGGTAGTCGTTTGATCGAGAGTCGCACTCATAAAAGGAATGGCACTTTAAGAAGTGGGTGAGATAATAATAGAGTAATAATAGAATTGACAGATAAGTGGTCAAATAACTTATGAGAGGTATTTAATGGCAGGAATAAGCAGTAGAGAGCTGGACCAGTAACAAAAGCTTGTTTACAATAATAATAATAAAAATAATAAAGAGGCTCCTTAACGAATTGGAACACAAAATATTGAAAACCAAACTATCACAGAATCAAGTAACACAACATTAATGCTAACACAAGAAGACAGAAAAAATATAGAATTGATTAAAAAAAATCGTGAGGGAACAGACAACGAGATTCTAATCATTAAGAAATAAGGACTGGAAAAAAGTCGAGAGCGAAAAATCAAATAAACTATTGCAACATATCCCAACGGATAACTATAGATCAGGGGAAGATTCACGATCCAAACTACAGCACTGTTAAGATCAGCTAGAATACTTAGAAGAGTCCTTGAGACTTAATGAGACTTGCTGTCACTTGGACTTTCGTGAAAAATCACCTGTTAAAACTGGTAGGAAAAAATTATTGAAGTTCCCTGTTGCAGTTTCTTTATTTATCCTTCTAGCCTCATTTCCCTTCCAGGTTTTGTCTTTCAGTTCGGATTCCTTTGAATGATACCTACTTTATTACGGACAAGTTTTCCTCCGACACAGATTAACTCGTTCATTTCGGTGTTGTCCATATGGGTTGGTTGTTTGTTTACCACAAAAGCAATTTGATGAATACGGTCAGGACAGTTACATAGGTACTTGGGTTGGAAATGATCAGCCAATTTATCAGATTTGGCAAGTAATGGTGAAAGTGGTGTTTTGCTCGTCAGGTGACAACTTCCGTTACCGGGTCATAGACTTGTCCAACCATCAGGATTCCATCGTCACTCATTACTTCCTCACAGGTTGCAACCTACGGCCAAAAGGTGGCCACGTTGCAGAGTTACAGTGGGCGAGTTCTGTAGCTCTCGACGACAGTGAAAGACCACCAACAAACTCTGGTCTGAAAAACTCACTCGTAATAATAATAATGATAAACTTCTTCTGGCCCGGAGCTCCAGTACTGTAACCTCTCCAGCAAATACTGTTTAGTGTCATACCCATGGGGTGGATAGTCCGAATATTTTATCTATAAGAAGGAACAACAATCAGATGAAGTAAAATAACAAATAAAAGATGTAATAATTCTTTGACTCTCAACCTTTTCTCTCTCTCTCTATCTCTCTCTCTCTCTCTCTCTCTCTCTCTCTCTCTCTGTGCCTCTCTCTTTGTCTATCTCTGTCTCTTGTTACTTCGAAATGTCTATAAAGTTTACGGTTTTATGCGTTGACTAATTGCGTCGATTGTCATACGAAACGTGTCTTAATTCATATTTTCTGGAATGGCGCTGTAATTGCTTCCACCAGTTTAGTTTGGTGAATAATTTACGCTTATACGCAATGTATCCTTGATTTCTTCTTGTCAAATATTAAGCCCTCTTGCAACAATCTTGAAAGTTTAATCGGCGGTAGGAGATTTTTTTTTATTTACTTTCTTTTTTAAATAGCATATCAAATAAACATTTTATTTTTATTTGAGAGCAGCAAGAAAGTACAAATGTTTCTTGAAAGGAGTTAGATTTTAACATTTATATCACTTTTGTGGTATCGTTGCTGAACGCTTATGTTTTACTCACTGATATAATTTCATGGAAGCAAAATTTGAGATTACTGTACGAAAAATATTCTACGCTTATAAGATTAATATCTACTTATATGTAAAAACATTGCATGGTAGAATTTTAACAAGCATGGGTAGCAAGCAATTGATTGTGAAATCAATACTCGTTGTACGCCCATGATTGTGGCCTTGGCGTATGTTTGTGACAACCAAGCTAATAAATGAAATACAATATGACTATATATATATATATATATATATATATATATATATATATATATATATATATATTAGTTGGGATTGCAGAGACGCAGAGTTAGAGGAGTTTAATGATTATCATTTACGTGCCTAAGTGATCATCAGACGGTCTTGGTCTGAAGATCGCATCGGCGAGAAACTGACAATCACCAAGTGCTGTTGACTGTTTCGACGCTATCCTAAATTCGTTATGGATACTTTTTTATCGATATTGAGCCCTGTTTTTCAGTAAAGCAAACGATATATATATATATATATATATATATATATATATATATATATATATATATATATATATATTAAAAGAGTTTTGGTTGTCATTAAATCACTTTGTGGGTATGTGTCGAACCAAGTGCAATATAATATGGAGAGTGCTCAATGTCTTGAATAGAGCTACTATAATAATAATAAACAAATATATATTAGATGTATATATATTTAATTCATGGATTATAGACTGCGACACTGGGTTTCATGGAGTTTTTTGCAAAATAACAATCATCAGGCAGTTAAGAAAATTATCATTTATATATATATATATATATATATATATATAACCGGTCCACTGACCAAGTGGTTAGAGTGTTCGCCAATGGCCTAGGAGACCGGGGTTTAATTCCAGACCGAATGATAAAGTCTCAAAAAATGGTACTTTATGCCTCTTTGTTTAATACTCAGTATTATAAGGTATTGATCAAGTGTAAAGTGGAGCAATCCAGGGAAAGGAGTAGTGCCCTTCCTTACATCTTGGTGTAGTAGCTATTGAAAAGAGAGCCTTTGGGTCACCCTTGTCTAGTGTTACCCTCTTTACTAATATATATATATATACATATATATATTTATATTAATGAGTGATGATTTAGGTCATGAATGTTACTTGGATTCATATTTTTAACATAATTTACTATATGCATTATTTGAAATGTAAGAATTTTTGCATACAACTACATTTTTTATATACACTTCATATAATCTTGTGCTTGTGGAGGTTTGCTCTGCTGATACTTGACAACTGACTATTCTACATAATTATATTTTCTCTGTACCAGTTGAATTTCTCAAAACTAATTTCTTTCATTTGGATTAAGTTCCTGTCTCAGTCACCACTAGAATCATGATGTTAACCCACTCATGTCAGGGTCAGCGGAACAGATCACAAACTCGCACCTTTACAAGCATGCATTGAACTTAAATCTTTTGGGCCCGATCTTGTAATATAGAATTTCACTCGTATCATAATAATAATAATAATCGGCTAGTCGACCGGACCTTATAATGAAAAAGAAAAAAAAGAAAAAAAGTAAAAGAACTTGAAAAATTGTAGACTTTGCTGTCCTGGCTGACCACAGCGTAAAATAAAAAGAAAGAGAAAAGAAGGATAAATACCTCGACATTGCAAGGGAATTGAAAAAACTGGGAAACATGAAAGTGACGTTTATAAAAATTGTAATTGGTGTTCTTGGTACAGTCACTAAAGGATTATTTAAAGGGACTGAAGGACTTGGAAATGAGAACGAGTTGAAACCATTCAAACTACTAAATTATTGAGATCGACCAGAATACTGAGAAGAGTCCTGGAGACTTGAGGAGACTTGCTGTCACTCAAACTTTATTGAAAGACAGTCAGCTTACGTTTATATGAAAAACTTGGTTCCCTAAGCTTCTATGGAGACAATCATCGGGAGCTTGCAGGTTCAATCCTGACAAAAGGCGAGTAACAATACATGGATACTTAACACTTGTACCCGATTATCGCTAACGGAATCAGAACAGGCGACCTCCGTGGATTCAATAAAGGGCGTAGTTCGAAGTTCCGTGTGGGTCCCCGAGTTCGACAAATACCTGAAGAAGGCCAGAGGATATATCGGCCGAAACGTTGTGGAAATAACAATGAAGAAGTCCAAAAACCCTTAATGATAAAAATAATCAAGCTTCGTCTCAGAAATTTAGACCACTAGGTACTAAACGTCAGAGACTGAGTAAACTATCAACTGTAGTAAACTTTTCTTTTAAATTAAATACGCCCATTATGATTGTTCCCCGGTGTAATGATATATCAATCACTATATTTTTTAAAATAAAATTATAGCTTATAAAATTTCAGAAACATTACAATCATTTGCAAAACGGGGTATGTTATACAGTTGGTTTGTGTTGTCGACAAGCATTTTTCCAATGTTATTTGGAATAAAGTGGCCTTGTATTTTTTTATTAAATTATATGAGCTTCTATGAACTATAGCTGGACAACATGAAGTTAATGTATTCATTTGATCAGTATATTATGATTTTTACGAGTTTTCTCATCAGCACAAATAGATGAATTTTCTCAGGAGTCTCCTCAAGTTTACAGATCTTTTTTCAAAGTGTCTTCGCTGATTTTAGTTGTATGAATGGTTTCCGTTCTTATTATCAGTGGTTCTTTTAAAGGTATTTTAGGGAATGTTACCAGTGCTCCAACTACGATTGGTATCACTGTCATCATTGTGTTCCAGGGATTTTACAATTTCTGCCAATTCCCGGGTATTGGTCCAGCTTTTCGACTTCCTTCTCTTTTACTCTATGGTCTCTTGATACAGCAAAATTCACTTGATGACAACTTCTTTTCTTCTTGTTAATAAAAATTAGGTCTGGTTTTCCGGCCTGGATTGGGTGATACATTTGTTTCTCAAAGTCTCAGGGAATTTTATGTGATACATTTTCAAGCATAGTTTCTGGTTTGTGCATATTTCATTTTTAAGCATTGTCAGATTTCAGTTTCTTGCATAATTTGAAGTGGATCACTTTCCCGACCATGCTGTGCATATTCTTGCATTCCTTTTGTGATAGCTTCGGCATTCGCTTATTACACGATTGATATATTCCATATCAATCACTGCATAGCCTGTACAATTATCAATTTTTGCTTTGATTATGATACTATATTACTCTTTGTCCGGACATTGGCCTAATGGTTAGAGTGTTCGCCAACGGCTCGGGAGATCGGGGGTCTATCTCAGGTCGGGTCATACCAAAAACTCCAAAAATGGTACTTGATGCCTCCTTGCTTAACACTCAGCATTAAAAGGTACGGATCAAGAGTAAAGTGGGACAATCCTGGGAAAGGAGTAGCGCCCTTGGTGAGGTAGCTATCGAAAAGAGGGTCTTGGTTTTGGTAGCTATCGAAAAGAGCCTTCGGGTAATCCTCGACTATAGTCGGCAACTTTACTTTTACTTTTTATTACTCCTTGCGATTTTTTAACACCAGCGTTTGCTCAGAGCAACACTCAAAAAGCAATGAATCTGAAAACGCCTTTGCCATGAAAGCATATATATATTCTGGTCTTAAAAACCCAGGTCTATCCACGAAAGCGAGGCACTTTAACTGAGTAGATACCTAGAATAAACAAATATACCCGAAAGGATGACGAAAGGAAAGTCTCCCAAAAAACTATTACGAGCAACTATTGACCAATAACATGTCTACCTATAATGTGGAAATCCTCACAGCACAGGTTAGGGGGGAGATCTATTATCCGCTTCTTGCTAGACTATTTTCCGAAGAAGAAAAGAAGATGCCTCAAGAGAATATGAGGAACATGTGATTTACTCTACATTGATCAACACATCCTCGAGGAAAGAAAAATGAGGCCGAAAGATGTAACCATAACTGACGACAAAAAAACCTTTGATATTTTCCGACAAAGCTGGATAAAAGACGGTCTTAAAATGTACACAATATCAGACAATGTCATAAAATTCACTAGGAAATCAATGAAAAACTGGAAAATAGAATTAACCGTTGGGGGGAAACTTTAGCTGTGGTAGAAATCCAGAGAGGTATGTTCAAGGTCTTGCCCGGTTGGCTGGGACTGCGAAATACACCGACTACACCTCTGCAGAGGAGTAAGACCATCCAGCGGGTGTCCTTGATATGACACTAGACAGCCAGATGGTCAGATTCCAGTAATGCTGGAGCTTTGGGGAATGCAGAGTACCCCTTTATTGCCATCGATCCCAGGTCCACCCTTGCCCGGAATGGTACCATCTGATAGGGTCCTATTTATAAGTCAGATAGAACTAAAGTGCGTACTTTTGCTAAACTGAATTATTTGAAATAGAAATGTTTTGATATCTAAACTGCGTACTTGTGCTAAACTGAACTGCTTGAAACAGAGATGTTTTGACATGCAAACTGCGTACTCACATTAAACTGAATTGTTTGAAATAGAACTGTTTTGATATTTAACTGTGTGTGGACAAAAACTATACTCATACTAACCTGAATTGTGTTAATTAGAACTGTTTGACAAAACTGAGTAGCTTGAAATTGAAATGTTTTAGACGATTTAACTGTGTACTTATGCTAAACTGAATTGTTTGAAATAATGCTGATTATTTGTATAAAAATGGAATCGGTATTAAATAACCAACAAAGATTGATATAGCAAAAACCCAAACAGACAAACACCTTCCATGGTTTAACCATTACTTTTTGTAATAGTGATAATGCTACTCAATCCAATATTAAGAAAATGCATTGGGAGTACAATTCTTTAAATGCAATTGTAACATATTGACCTTCGACCGAGCCGTCAATCAAGAAGCAGGGGCATCCGGTCGAAGATATCGGAATATCACCTTGACCTTTAGACGGGTTGAATTCGGTACAGATGCGATGCCTACAGAGAGCAGGTGGACCTCAAACAATTATATAATCAGGTGCCACAGACGGCTTGAGGCATTTTGAGTTCGCGGCAGGCAGAGTTCAGTTCGAGTTGCAGTCACGGTTCGAGTTCCAGTCGCAGTTGTGGACAAGATGCCGTAGTGAGAGCCAGCGCCAGACAGAGGGCTTGGGTTGAGCAGCACAGCAGAAGAAGGAAGAAGTGCTGCTATAATACAGAGGAACTTGGGGGTCAATATGTTGCAGTCTGTCCCCGTCTCCAACTCACCTCTCACACATAACCAATATCAACCCTTTCGCAACTCTTTCGCAACCCTTTCGAGAATAAAGTGTGAGAGGTATATTTTTCTAAAGTAGTGTGTTCGTTCGTCATTATGGCTGATTGTGTTTCCGCATGTATATGTATATGTATACGTATAGTTGTATCATGGCTATACAACACAGTAAATTAGTGCATCTGAAACTCACTCCCATGCATTATATGTCGACTTGTGGTTGGTCTGGAATGTCCTATAAGACACTTGCCAAAAAAAAAAAAAAATTGGCAAGAGCTGTTTGACAGTTATAAATCAAAACCGAGGGATGAATATATATATATATATATATATATATATGTGTGTGTGTGTGTGTGTGTGTGTGTGTGTGTGTGTGTGTGTGTAGATCATGTGGTAATAAAGAGAAAACGATCAATCACATAATAAATACATCCAGTTATCTAGCGCAAATAGAATATAAGACAAGACACGACAGGGTAGGGAATGTGATCCACGTGGAGTTGTGCAAGAAGTTTAACTTTGACCATTCGAACAAATGGTATACGTATAACCCAGAATCTGCCCTAGAAAATGAGACGCACAAAATTCTTATGGATTTTGAGATACAAACGGGTCACCTGATCCCGGCCGGATGACAAGCCTGATTAATAGTAAAAGAAAGGGGGAACCTGCCGAGTAGTGGACTTAGCCGTTTTAGCTGATCCCAGAGTAAAACTAAAAGAAAGCGAAAAGAGATGTAAGTACTTAAACCTTGCTAGAGAATTGCAAAAAAACATGGAACTTTCAAAATAAAATTTAGTTGATTCGAAAGAAATATTTTACTAATTTCTATCTTCATTATCAAATTGTGCGTTTTAATGTCTTCATTCAGAAATTATAATAAATGAAATTTGTACATTAGTAAAATAGTAGGGTAGACTGTGCTGTCTAGCCCTCATATGGCAACCGGTCTAGGAGAAGGAAAAACTCTGAAGAGTGTTCTAGAAAATCTATGGCACACAGATATACGATTTTTCTGTTATCAACTTTTAAAAAAATGCAGCTGGTTTTATACAAGACTTTACCACAATAAAAAATTTCCCCCCTGGTAGATAGTCCATTACGTCACGTATTTAACTGAATTATGGGGTCCTTTACACAATTGGCCTATTGAGTAGAACGTTCACCAATCGTCCACGAGACCAGTGTTCAATCCTAGGGCAAAACATACCAAAAATTCAAAAAATTATACTTGGTGCCGCCTTGCTTAACACTCAGCATGATAAGATAAGGATCAAGGGTAAAGTGAAGTCATCCAGGGAATGGAGAAGCACCCTCCCTTACACTTCAGTGTTGTAGTGATTAAAAAGGGAGCCTTCAGGTCGCCAGCTTTAATCTTATTAGGTCCTTATATATGTGTGTTTTGTTGACTATCACAAGGTCTCGTAGTCTGGCTGATTACCCGTTTGTATCTCAGAATCCAAGAGAATTTTGTGCCCCGCATTTTCTAGGACGGATTCTTGGTTATACGTATGCTATATGTTCGTACAGTCAAAGTTAAACTTCTTGCATAATTCTTATGTGATCACCTTTCCCGCCCAGTCGTGTCAAGTCTTATATTCTATTTGCGCTAATTTACTACATCTGCTCATTATGTGATTGATCGTTTCATCTTTATTACCACATAATCTACATCTTCCTCTCTCTCTCTCTCTCTCTCTGCATATATATATATATATGTGTGTGTGTGTGTGTGTGTGTGTGTGCGTGTGTGTGTGTGTATATATATATTCATTCCTCAGTTTTGATGTATAACGGTCAAACAGCTCTCGTCATTTTTTGGCCAGTGTCTCATAAGACATTTCAAACCAATGACAAGTCCGCACATAATGCATGGCGGCGAGTTTCAGATGAACTAGATGGCATGACTGATCTAGCTTTCACCTTCTTCCCCAATATCTTGAGATGCTGGTAATTCTTTTCGTCAAAGTTCGTGATGACTTTGTACATATATATATATATATATATATATATACGTCTGATTATAACATATGTTACAAATTGATAGTCACCAAGCGCCGTTATATATATGTATATCTAGAGAGAGAGAGAGAGATAGAGAGAGATAGAGAAAGACAGAGAGAGAGAGAGAGAGAGAAAGAGGGAGAAACCATCTTTGTCATATGAAGGTATTGACAAGAATCTGTCAATTATCAAGAACCACTGGTTCTATGTCAACGCTGTCCTAACTTGAATATATATGTTATATCAATGATATTGAGCCGTCTTTATTTATAAACAGAGCAAACTATATTATCAAAATTTGTATATATATATATATATATATATATATATATATCGAAATATCGAAATACACTATTTATTTGGCTACTGATTCTACGCGTACTCGTCAAAAGACAAATTCACTCCATATTCCATGAAGAAGTGACATCATTTGATGGGGGAAATGTTGCATAATGGAGTGATTTTTGACTTGTAGCGTTTCATTCAAATTAAGTCGTGAGCCGTTGAACGCGTGGAAAACCCAACTTGTCAACCAATGTGGTTGATAACCATTGAACTCGAGTTCAAGCTGAGGCCACGTCTCTTATTGGATGGTTTTAGAAAGGTGACCAAAACGGTTCTAACGTTAGAACTAAGTTAGTCACTGAGTGAGATACTCTCAAATAGAAAGACGTTGAACGCTCCATCTTGTTCTAACTGATTTTCCGTTTTGTCGGACTGATGATGATATTGTGGTCGCTAAATGTAATACCTGCTCTTTAATTGTGATCACATTGTCATTCCACATTCCAGCAGAGAAGAACAACTGGAGATAGAGACTGTCGACAACGTATAAGAACAAAGATGGCTACCCCCAGAGCAGCACGAGGTGACCAGAAATGAAGCGAAAAAAAAAAAAGAGATAGGAGAATAAGCACAATAAACATATTGCCCAGTCAGCTGGGGCGGTAGAATACACTGACTGCACCTCTGCAGAGGGGTAAGACCCCCTCCTAACTAGTGTCCTGGATATGACACTAAACAATCTGATGGTGAGGTTCCAGCAGTGCTGGAGCTTTGGGGAATGCGGATTACCCCTTCATTGCCATTGCTCCCAGCTCCACTCTGGCTCGGAGTAGTAGCACCTGATAGGGCTCTATCTATGGGTTAAATAGGACTAACAGCATACTTATGCTAAAATGAATTGTTTGCGTAAACTGAATAACTTAAAATAGAAATGTTTTTGATAATTAAACCGTACTTACATTTAAACTGCGTGGTTATGCTTAACTGAATTATTTGAAATAGATCTGTTTTTCAACATTAAAACTGTATTTACACTTAACTGAATTGTTACATACAACTGCCTATTGGAAATATTTTTGACAATTAAACTGTGTACTTATGCTAAACTGAATTGTGTTCAATAGAACAGATTATTAACATAAAAATGGAATTGGTGTTAAATAACCTACAAAGGTTGATATGCCATAAAACCCACCAAACCAAACCAAACCAAACCAAGCCAATAAACATATAAATAGATCGATTGGAGAGTGAGAGCTATACAACAGAAAGAGATTACTGCTATTTGAATTTTGCATATCAGACGTACGGACTTTCAAAGTTTCATTATAATGAATATAATTTCAATAAGTCTCCCTGGAGTGTCGTATGATAAAACTGAAATAACAATACCTTAAAATTCATGAATGAATACATTTCAAATTTTCAATGGAATCATTTCTATTGGATAAGCAGGGAGTATTATGCATCCTAGTAATACATGTCTTATATATATATATATATATATATATATATATATATATATATATATATATATATATAAAGCTGTGTCAGTTAGAATGTATGGTTGTGTCACTTGGAATTTAGCTCAAAGCCCAGAGAACGGCTTGATGGAAACTTTACAAGAATCCTGTTCGTTGTTTTTAAGTATCACCCTCAAAAACAGTGTATGCGCGGCCACTTACCTCTCACAAAACAAACCATCTAAGTAAAACGAGAAAGACTTGCTGGGCACTGTCGAAGAAGATAGGACAAACTTATAAACGACGTTCTCTTATGGACTCCTACGTATGGGCACACCAGTTTTGATAAACCAGCAGATATTTACAATCATCATCTGTACGGACAGTGGATGCCGTCGAATGGATTTGACAAGGATGATGACCGTTTGATATCGATAACTAGAGTGTCAAGAGAATCCGTGCTGCCGACATGCTTTGATGATGATGATGATGATGATGATGATGATGATGATGATGACCTTATTGCAGAACGAATGTGAAGAGAGAATGAAAAAAGGAAAGAGAAATAATGCTGGAAATCAGTGAAGCAAGTTAATTTCTCTGTCGCCAAATAAAGCGAACTGAGTTTGCTATGGAAATGCTTGACTGCAAACTGAATCGTATAATATTGGTTCAGACTTTGAACTTGAAACACGCAATGAGTCTGCGTTTTGAAGGAGAGTTACACCTGTGCTTATGTTTTCTTTATCTTTTTCTCCTCCTTGTAAATCAAAACTCGCCATATATCTTTAACAGTACACATCTGCGCCAGGCTATCACTATACAATGGAAATTACGTGAGAATATGTTTATGTATAATTGACTATTGAACCAAATCAATCATAATGTGCTTTCAATTGTTCCTGCAATATTTTGTGACCCCATAATCGGTGATCCAATGTTAGGAATCAAAGAAAATGCTTCTTGAAATTTTTTGTTCATATATATATATATATATATATATGTGTGTGTGTGTGTGTGTGTGTATATATATATATATATATATATATATATATATATATATATATATATATATTTATATTAAAATGAGTTGGTCCCTGAAGAGTTTTGTATTTTTTTAGGATTTATTTTTAAAATTTTTGTGGAGCTACTCATTTTAAAATATTCATTTCTCTCTTTGGACCTACACCAAAAGTTATATATATATATATATATATATATATATATATATATATATATATATATATATATATAGAGAGAGAGAGAGAGAGAGAGAGAGAGAGAGAGGAGGGACGAATAGACATGTAGGAGAGATACGTAGATACGTAGATATAAAAGGAAAAGACAATTTAGAAAAATTAAATTTATGTTTCGCAAGAGGTTTAGTATCATCAGAACTCAAGTGATTTCATTACTAAATTATTTACATGAATTACATTTATTTACATTAATGAAATCCATACCTGGAAGAATTAGGTCGGTCATTGAAGCTCGTGGAGAACCAACTAAGTATTAATTCAAAGTTTTTTTCAATGAATTCTATAATTTTTTTCTCCTCTATTGATTTATTCCATGAATATTTTCCTCTGTATAACTTGAAAACTTTGATTCAAATAATTTAATCTTATTAGTTTAAGGAATGTCTTACGAAGCCTGAGCGTTCAGGTATTTTCCATCGTATTCGTTATTAGTTAATAAAAAAACCTGTGTGAACTTCCTTTAAGTGTGCTAAATCCCTATTTTTTCCAAAGATCGTACTCATTGATACAAACATTCACGTTAGAAACATTCCCGTTGAGTAACATGACAAAAAGATTGTGTCTTCTTTTTAATAAGTCTTTAGT
>OY757906.1:77058932-77066432 GCA_963585895.1 Sepioteuthis lessoniana | reverse complement strand
AAAAGAAGGTGCTTTTTTTAACATATTATACGCCTGTTGAAGGTGGGAATATAGATCATCCGAAATTTTGAGTCAACAAAATCAAGAATTCAAAGACATTCTCATCTTGTCCGATTATTCTCTGGGATTTCTTATGAGTGATTTCTTAAATATTCTATATTCTAAGATTATCTTCATTTCGTTAATTTTACAATGATAGAATTTGACACAAGGCTCAAAGCCTAGGATGCCCAGTGTAAACTGAAAACATAACTTGATATTTATAATCTGCTTGATAAATCTGTTACCCTTTACCCATTACAACAGCCGAAATAAAATCAAAACTATGACAACTGACAATTTCATTCATAAGAAGAGTTACAGTGTCTTGAGGACAGGGGCCACCTTCCTTCTTATCTCACACTTGAATGATATCTTCTTTAACGGGGCAGAGGATGTACAAAAATAAATTCACTTCTTCTTTTCACTTGACAAGTCACCCGAAAAACACTGACTCCTACACACTCCCACGCAAAAGAACTCACGAATTTAAACTTCCTTTACTTTCTTCAATCCCCCTTTTTTAACCGGAATCCCTTGACAGTAGAAGTTTTCTTTTTGAAGCAGGAGAAAAATATGTAATGGGGGCATTCATTTGGCCTTCCTGTCCTCAGATTCGACTAGTACTCTGCCCTCCACCTCCCCGCAAAAAAAAACGGGTAGACAACATAATCCTTGATTTTAGAGAATGGTGTCATGCACTGCGATGGGGTCACGAACCTGCTTACAATATTTTGAAGTTTAGAGCCGAAAACTCCTCACGATTTCATTCGTAGTGCAGCCGTGTCTTTATAACATAATCATATAAGTAAGTACTTTTGATTAGTTTATCACATAAGCAATAGCTAAATTTAGAGAAAGAAATATATCTAAAAAGAACCTCATTGAAGATTAGAATTCAGTGGTTTTTAAAGACCAAGTTAAAAAGATGCCTCGGTACTGTCAGAATACTAGTATTTGTGTTTACCATTACAACATCAGAAACAAACATTACAATTGAATAGATTTGATAATTCAACTGAGCTTTCCAATAGATTTGAATCTAGTGATTGATATAAAAAAAATGTCTGTTAACGACGCTTAGGACACATGACAATAACCTCAATCCTTTAAAGTTTTGCAAAGTCAAACAATTTAATTGACTGAATAATCAATTGATGTTAACGGCATGTCAATCCATCAACACTTATTTTATGCCTAAGGTTAGGGAATTGCGTTCATTATACGATCATCTTTATATTTTTTGTGAAGTTGTCTTTTGATAGATTTTTTGCCACAGTTATGATCAAAAGTTAATCTTGTGTCGCCACCAGTTCATGTGGAGGGGAATGGGAACCGGCCCATTGTCCTAATGAGTAGAGTGTTCGCCAATTGTCCGGGAGACCGGGGTTCAATCCCAGGTCGAGACATACCAAAGACTCAAAAAATGGTACTCGATGCTGTCTTGCTTAGCATTCAGCACTATAAGGTAAGGGTAATCAAGGGTAAAGTGGAGCAATCCAGGTAATGGAGTAGCGCCCTCCCTTCCACCTCGTTGTGGTAGCTATTGAAAAGGGAGTATTCGGGTCATCCTCGACTAAGTTCGCCAACTATATATATATATATATATATATTTCATTAAACATATCAAACTTTTTTATCGTAACCAAATGCACTACAATTACAAATCCGATGAAAAAATCTTGAAAACATTGATTCACAAAAACATACTCCCCACTGATCCTAATAAAAAAATAAAACTTATATATTATAATAAGTTTAAAACCTCGAATCTAGTCATTAGAAATAATTCCTCTCCTTCGATTGGAGTTTTGCAAAAAACCAACGTTATAAATAAATTTAAATGTCCTTTAGGAGATTGTATCTCTGATAATAATAATATATATGTTGGTTTAACCTCAACTACCCTGTCGAGGAGACTTACAATGCACCTTTCAGACAAAAGTTCAATAGCTCAGCATTTAAAAAAACATTCATGCCCAATAACACAACTACGGAAAATTCTCACCGACAACACAACAATATTAGAACATCAAAATAATAAACAAAAACTTCAGATTCTCGATGCATTACATATCAGAAACCTGCAGCCGACACTTAATAGAATTAATTATCAAACCAGTGCTAATGTACTTAAATGTCTTTTGCTACTGGCACTCAATATAGAATCACATTCAAAAACAAACGCCATAACCTTCAACGGCAAACACGCCCTTACACAGTAGTAATATGCTAAAACAAAAGTTACATCACTTTTGTAATAGATCCTCCCCTGATGATGGCCCAAAATCGGGCAGAAAGTACTAGGGATACATGCAACTATGGACAATACATAAATCAATTCCCCCAGAATACGATAAAAGTAATACGGGAATTCGAACGGATCCAAAAGAAAATATGTAGACATAAAATGTCTATTATGTTTAATGAAATTTGCATTAACGAAGAAATGCTGCCTAAATATATATATATATATATATGATGTCAAATATCCCTATCTAAAACGAATGAATGGTTTCCAGTATTCCATTCTAATACTAATAGTTACATGATTTAAAGTAATTATTTCAATTAATAATTTTCATTTGTTTGCACATAGTTATACAGCTTCAACTAACTTAAAGTAATCCTTAGCAATATGTTATAGCTTCAATTTAACAGTTCTTTATACAAATAATTCAGTTGTATGGTATCAAGCATTCTTACAGGATACAAATAGTTTTTAGACACATTTATTTGACCAATAAATAGTACCCTAGAGTTATTAACTTTCAGGTTGATTGGTTGACTGGTTGAGTTGGGTTTTTATGGCTTATCAACCCTTGTTGGATCTTTATTCGTATATATAGAATATATGTATTTTAAACACATTTTGTTGATACCATCTTAACGAACCTGAGGTCAGCGTTTTTTGTTTTTTGTTTTTTTGCACGCAGTGAAATCGTTTTAAGTATTTCTATCTTATACGAATGATTCTGTTAACTATTAATCGTTTATTTGCACAAAGCTAAATGACTTCAAGCATTGCGAAGTAACAGTAACAATTTTGCACACATTTAAATGGATATACATATATGATTTGTACGTAATAGTTTCTTGGTAAATTCATGTTAAAACGAGTAAGAACTATTTTTTTTTTTGCATGCTCATATTGTTATTGTTACTATACGGTTAAATAGTACTAATTATTGCTAGCTAGCACTAATAATTTTATTTAATAATAATCATTTGTTTACTGAGGGAAGTGGTTACCAGGATTGCTATTTAAAACTAGTTATTCTATTCCCCACTATACATTTGCACACTGTCAAATGGTTCCTAATATGGCGCTGTAAAACCAATAATTCATTTTGTCACTCAAAGAATTTCAAGTATTGCAATTTAACACTAATAACTTTACTCAACATTTTTCATTCGTTTGCACACAGTTAAATGGCTCCAAGTATTGCCATGTATCACTAACAATTCAATTAAACATCTGTTATTTGTTTATTCATAGTTAAATGTCAAACAGTTCTACTTCCAACAATTCAATTTAACATTAGCCATTTGTTTGCACTCAGTTTGAATGTTTAACAGCCCTATTTGACCCATTGATAAGATCCTATATGGCGCTACCACTCCAGACCAAAATGAACTTGGGAGCAATAGCAATAAAAGGGTTCTATATATTCCCCAAATCTCCAAAGCTGGAGTGTTTTATGTCACATCTAGGACACTCGTTAGGGGGGGGTTACACCTCGGCAGAGATGCAATCGGTGTATTCAGCAACCCCCACCCGAATGGGCTATAGCTTTTTGGGTCAGGGTGAACCTGAAAGTAATGGCAATGAAAGGGTACTTCACTCTCTCCAGATCTCTAGATGTAGTTTAGTTTCATAGTCAGGACACTCATTTTTAGGGGAATATCTTAGTTTCTGCTAAGGACAGAGTCAAAGCGTTCTTTTCCCGCCGACAATACAAGGGGAAAAATATATTAATTATCTAATCATCTTGAAATCTTTTCCTTTCTTTAAAGCAACAGTTATTTTTTGAATGAACTCATTCTTAAACTCATTACAAAGAAATCATTCCTATTGATATTAGATATTCGGGCTCTTTATCTATTATATATTTGGGCCCTTTGTTTATTATATATTCGATTCTTTTATTTAAATAAAAGAAAGAAGCTTTAACATTTGTAAAGACCATTTTAACATTTTGATTGAATCATATTTTAATGCAGGTGTACATCTATCTCAGTTTTTCCATATCTATCTATCTATCTATCTATCTATTTATTGAAGTTTGTTCCTTATTTATCTCAATCTGTTCATTGTGTATCTTGGTATGTTCACTCTCTGTCTATCTATCGTCATTTTCCTTTCTTTATTCTCGTTAAAGCAAAATTTATCTTGATTGCCCATGAATGAGCGCACCACTAAAACCCTCTGAAAGAAATTATCATTTCCACCGTGATTATATTTTTAGGACCTTATTTGGGCTCTTTATTTTCTCAAACAACTACAAAAAAGGATATTGTAACATTTACCAAGAATTTATCGACATTTTCAAAGAATCAGATTTAAATGCAGGTGTACATTAATATTATTCCGGGATTTTTTATAAGCGACAAACAAACTTAAGAAGAAAAGAAAGGAATCTATATTCGTCAGCCATATTCTTTCTGTTTAGTCCATCCGTTGCAATCATGTGAAATCCACTTCCGACGGAAGAAAGTGTTTCTACATCGATCTTAAGTTCTAGATCGCGTTGACTGGATTTCTTTCTCTCAGTGACATCCTTGATCCTAACCACGCCCACTCAGCCGCGGACAGGGAGGAATCTGTCAGGCGAGACTTGTCGAGAATGGTCCCTTTCCTGTTGGGTGATCTTCCAAGTGAGACTACAACACATCAAAAAGAGGCCCTTCGTATTCTCGTCGGTCTTTTCCGTTTATTAATTCAACAAACTCGGAAGCCTTTCAGTGAGATCTTCCTTTGATGGAACAACTGCACACTTCATTTCTTTTGGTGCGCAAAAAGATGGGCTTTGAAACAAGAAAAGAGAAAAGAAAGATAGAAATCTTGACACAAACATAAAAACAAACAAATTCGATGATAATGCATTCATTCTTCGTTTGTTTTTTTTTGTTTTTTTTTTTTTTGTTTTTTTTTTGCAGGAAGTGAAGAAACAGACACAGACATCGATTTTGAAAATAAAGACATGCACGCTTCAACACGCGAGAGACAAACACACATACTTCCATATATATATATATATATATATATATATATATGTGTGTGTGTGTGTGTGTGCCAAGGGGTGTTCTATTGGAGTAATATGTCACTAAAAAGAAGGAAATACAGTTTAACTTAATGCAAAGTTGACAATTTTCCTACGAATCCTTTTAATTGGTTGGCCAGTCGGCTGAGGCTGTAGAATACACGAACTACTTCTCTGCAGAGGGGTAAGACCTCCACCTCAGACGAGTGTCCTGGATATGATACTAAACAATCTGATAGTGAGGTCCCAGTAATGGTGGAGCTTTGGGGAATGCGTAGTACCCCTTTATTACTATTAAGTCCCCTCTGGCCCCGAATGGAAGCACCTGATAGGGCGCTATCAGTGGGTTAAATAGAAGTAAACTGCATACTTATGCTAAACTGAATAGCTTGAAATAGAACTGTTTTTGACAATTAAACAGTGTACTTACATTTAAACTGCGTATTTATGCTAAACTGAATAGTTTGAAATGGAACTATTTTTGAATTGTTTGATATAGAACTGTTTTGACATTTAACTGTGTGTAAACCAAATCTGTACTTAAACTAAACTGAATTAGCTGAATAAGAACTGTTTGAATAAACCGAATAGCTTGAAATAAAAATATTTTTGACAATTATACTGTGTACTCATGCTAAACTGAATTGTTTGAAATAGAAATGATTACTTGTATAAGATAATTTGGCCTTAAATAACCTACAAAAGTTGATATGCCATAAAACCCAAACAACCAAACTTTTAATAGGATATCAGCAAGTAATTTAAGATTGATGACATATATTTACATGAGTTTTAAAGGTCTTAAACAACTTCCCTATTCGTTAATCCCAAGTAAGCATTTAGGTTTAATAATAAGTGTTCTTGCTACATCTACATTGAAATAGTAAAACATTACTAAGAATCGTGAATAACAATGATAATAATGATAATACCAATCATGATTGGTGCTTTTAGTACAGTCACCAAATAATTATTAAAGAGACCGGAGGACTTGTAAATAAGAGGACGAGTGGAAACCATCCAAACTATTACATTATTGAGAACGGTCAGAATACTGAGAAGAGTCCTGAAAACTTGAGGAGAGTTGTTGTCGCTCAAACTCCAGTGAAAGACCATCAGCTAAAACTGATATAAAAAACTCTCAGAGAGTAAATTATGATAATAATACCAAACTTCGTGTTGCTGTGACTCAAACTCCAGTGAAATAACATCAATTAAAACTAGTATGAAAAACTCGCAAGGATAATAATATTAATAATAATAATAATAATAATAATAATAATAATAATAATGGTATAAGATATGGTTCCACAAAGCTAGATAATAAACTGTCTCAAAATATGCAAAATATCTGATGAAGTCATAAACCTTATCGAGAAAACCATGAAAACCTGGAGAGTGGAGTTGACTGCAGGAGGAAGAAGCTTAGCTGAGACAAAGAACCAAAGAGGTATTTTTCAAGGAGATGCACTATCACCCTTACTATTCATAATTGCCATGATGCCACTTAACCCGGCTGTGCCTTTTCTGAGTATGTTACTCAGAAAATGCACAGCCGGGTACAAACTTAGCAGATCACAAGAAAAGATCAATCATCTAATGTACATGGATGACATTAAACTATTTGCAAAAAATGAAAAAGATCTGAAAACTCTCATACATGCCATTAGAATATACAGTCAGGACATAGGAATGTAATTTGGCATAGAAAAATCTGCCATGCTAGTAATGAAAAGTGGCAAATGATATATGACTGACGGAATGGAACTACCAAATCAAGACAAGATTAGAACGCCCGGAGAAAATGAAACCTACAAATACATGGGTATCTTGGAGCCTAACACCATCAAGCAAGTGGAAATGAAAGACAAAATTTTAAAAAAAATATGAGGAGAACTTGTCTTTAATTGGAATCATTTTGAGATGAGGCCTCCTTATCTGAGAATCAATTTTTATTAATTGCGGACTTTTTGTCCTCATCTTGGTAGCTTTTGCGCTGTTTCTTCTTTCACTACGTTTCGGCTAAATTTCACCTCTGGCCTTCTTCAGGTGATTTACCTCGGATAGGAATGCTGAGTCTTGTAACCGTATCCCCAGTAATTACTGCCTTCCATAGTTGTTGTCTATCGCACCACGTTTTTGACCAGTAAACCTCTGGCCGGCTTAGGTAGGATTTGAAACCGCTATCTTCTGACAA
>OY757906.1:77051432-77053932 GCA_963585895.1 Sepioteuthis lessoniana | reverse complement strand
AAAATTATTATCTAAATAATGAAGATAATGATAATAACCTTACGAAAAAATGGTATACGCAAATCCCAGAATTCGTCCTGGAGAATGAAATACACAAACTTCTTTGGGATTTGGAGATACAAGTGGTTCAGTTAATTACGGCCTGACGATCACATCTAGTGATAATCACGAAAAAAAGAGAACCTGCCGAATAGTGGACGTTGCTGTCCCGGCAGACCACAGGGAAAAACTGAAAGAAAGCGAAAGAGAGATAAGTACATAGAGTACTGAAAATCTATGGAGTATGAAAATGACGATGGTACCACTTGTAATCGATGCGCTTGGTATAGTCACCAAAGAATTGGTACAGGGGCTTGAGGACTTGAAAATAAGAGGACAAGTGGAACCCACCTAAACTATATAATTAGTAATATTGGCCAGAATACTAAGATGGGTTCTGGAGACTTGAGGTGACTTGCTGTCACTCAAATTCCATTGAGAAACCATCAGGCAACGCTGGTGTGAAAAACTCTTAAAATAATAATCATAATAATAGACACGCATAAACTCCTACGGGGCTTTAACATACAAACGGATCACTTGATCCCGGCCAGAAGACCAGACCTCATAATAATCAACAACAAAAAAAAAGAAAATTTGTAAAATTGTCGACTTTGCTGTCCCGGCGAACCACAGAATAATTCTGAAGGAAAGTGAAAAGAAAGATAAGTACCTCGACCTTGCTAGAGAATTGAAAAAGCTGTGGAACATGAAAGTAACGATTGTGCCAATTGTGATTAGTGCGTTGGGCACAATAACTAAAGGATTATTAAAAGGCCTGGAAGACTTGGAAATTGGCGGATGGGTAGAGACTATTCAGACGACAGAATTGCTATGAACGGCCAGAATCCTGAGACGAGTCCTGGAGACTTGAGGAGACTTTCTGTCACTGAAACTCCAGTGTAAAACCATCAGTTAACACTGATGTGAAAAATTCTAAAAGACATTATTATTATTAGCATTATTATTATTATTATTATTATTATTATTATCTTTTACTCCTTTTGAGATTTTCACATCAGCGTTAGGTGATAGTCTTTCACAGGAGTTTGAGTGACAGCAATCTCCTCAAGTCTCCAGGACTCTTCTCAGTATTCTGACCGTTCTCAATAATGCTGTTGTTTGGATGGTCTCCACTCCACCACTAACTTCCAAGTCCTCCAGTCCCTTTAATAATCCTTTAGTTACGGTACCAAAAGCACCAATCACAATTGGTATAATTGTCACCTTCATGTTCCATAGTTTTTTCAATTCTCTAGCAAGGTCGAGGTATTTATCCTTCTTTTCACGTTCTTTCAGTTTTATTCTGTGGTCAGCCAGGACAGCAATTTTGCAAATTCTCTTTTTTGTTGATTATCATTATTATTATTATTATTATTGGACGCAGAAAATTCTCTCAACTTTTGAGATACAAGCAGATCGCCTAACCCTGGCCAGAAACATGACTTAGTGTTGATTAACAAAAGAAAAAGAAAAAGAAACAACTACATCATTGTTAATATTATCAAGAATATTAAGCAGAGTCCTGGAAACTTAAGGAGATTCACTGTCATTTAGACTTCAATGAAAGACCATCAGCTAACGCATGCGTGAATAAACTTAATCACAAGAGCAATGGAAAACTGGTATATTGAATTCGCAGAAAGATGAGAAACTTAGCTGAAGTTAAAATACAAAGTGACATATTCCAAGCAGACTTCATAAAACTATTTGTAATAGAAATAATTTTACTGAATTATATATTTAGGAATTGCATAGGAAGCTAGAAATTCACAAATTCCCAGGAAAAGATGACCAACTCAAGTTCATGGATGATATTTTCCAAAAATGAAAAAGAAGAGGTAAACCTTGTATAATCAATGAAAATCTACACCCATGATATAGGAATTGAATTTAGCCATGAAATCTATCCCATTCTGATAACACTTGTCTGTGATGTTTTCAACGTGGAATATATCATAGCTGATTTTAACGCAGGTTTTTACTCTGAATCCAAAGATGATTTTCTAATCAGATCAAATTTTTAAGATACAAGCACTAACTTGAAAGGTATGGAGCAGTAATTGTCTTTAATTGGAATCATTTTTGAGATGAGGCTTCTTAATTTGAGAATTAATTTTTATTTATTGCGGACTTTTGTCCTCATCTTGGTAGTTTTTTGTTTTGTTTTTTTTTTGGTTTTTTGGGGGGTTTTGTGTGTTGTTTCTTCTTTCACTACGTTTCGGCCAAATTTCACCTCTGGCCTTCTTCAGGTGATTATAAATAAAAATTAATTCTCGTATTAAGCAGTATTATAACAATTTATTTAGGGTTTATATATTTGCAGAAAGCACACACTCTACAATAGAACAATGAAAAACAAACAAAAGAAGCTATTCATTAATGAACGGTCTTTTTAGGGTCTACTTCCTGTGCTTGACGTCAACTGCATCCCGTTTCAAGCATCAGCCGTAGACAGTGA
>OY757906.1:77028932-77046432 GCA_963585895.1 Sepioteuthis lessoniana | reverse complement strand
ATTGCTCTTATCGATTTCATTTAAAATTGTATCGTGGTCATAATCAAATCCGTTTCATAATGAAATGGTTTGAAGTAACTAATAATAGTTATACTTAGTAAGCAATTATAGCTTCAATTAGCTATTCTTCATAAAGATAATTAATTATTATATGGTAAAAAGTATTCTTTCCAGTACTAATAATTAATTTACAATCCTTTCAGCTGGAGCAGTAGAAAACGCCGAATGCTTCTCTTTTGTGGAGTAAGAACCCCCACCAAACAGTGTCCAGGATATGACACTAAACAATCTGATGGTGAGGTTCCAGTAATACTGGAGCTTTGGGGAATGTGGTGTACCCCTTCATTGCCATCGCTCCTCGGTCCACTTGGGGTGATAGCAACTGATAAGTCATATCTAGATAGAACTAAACTGTAATTACGCAAAACGAATAGTTTAATAGTTCTTCCATTTAACTGTGTGTAAAAAAATCTAAACGTATGTTAAACTGAACAGCTTGAAATTTTATCAGAGTGACTTAATTCAGTGTTAAGTGACCCGAAAAGGACTGATACGTCGTGAAAAAAAACAACCAACCAGCCTGATAATTTACAATTATATGGTATCGAGTGTTCTATCCAGTGTTACTAATTTTCTCACAGTTCTATTTGAACTATACATGGGACCTAACAGATATTACCACTAAATGTCAGTGTGGACCTGGGAGTAATGGCAATGTCGGAGTACTCCACACTCCACGGATCCCTAGAACTGGAGACTCAGCATGAGATGCCGTTTAATTTAATACACATCTTCTTATTTTTTGAAAGGCAGGCTTAATTCTTTGTTGGGTATACAGTCAGCTTATACTATGCCCCGTTGACTGGACCGAGCCATATTCGAAATCTAACTAGTTAAAAAGATTGCTCCAGAATCATTACTTATACATGTTTAATTCATCTGATGATTCCAGCAAACTTATTCATTTACACCTGTCTAAGCTGATAGCAAATTAAACATGTAATACGCCGAACAGGGTTCTCATTGCCTGGTGTGGTTTTATTTTTGTGTTTGATTAGACGAGGATAATTATTCAGACTTGATATTTGATCGGCCAATTTCGACTGTTAATAACGGATTTAATTAGGAATTTACTTTTGGGCTAAAAGTTAAACTCATGTACAGTGAGCGGGTAGAACGTTACGCATGCCACGTTTAAAGTGAGTGAAAAGTGTCAGCCACTGACGTTCCGGCAACGATTTTGTTTTGCCACGACTTGTTAAATATTTGCTTTTAATTGCACTGTATGGACTCGTGCGCTTTGCCAATATGTGTCGACCTTCCTGACACGCGCAGATGTTACTTGGTAGCCATTTTGTTAAAATCTTAGTTAATAAATGCAAAACGTACAGATAAAGATCATTCGCACTCTATCAAATTGCAAAAACGATTTTGCAAAAAAAAATCTTATTTGACGCACATAAAACTATTAATCAGGTTAGACTTGTTTCCTAATTGTACTTTGTGACTTGATTATCTTCCCTGATTAAAAAGAACAAAAGTAAAAGAAAAGAAAGACAAGAAGCTGACTTCGCAGAAAACAAAATTATCTATTAAGTTTTACTTAGTCTAACACACATATCTTAGCTTGCTGAACCGGCTCCTCTCTGTTTGAGGGGGTGTCCTCGTGGTGTAATGGTTAAAGCGATCGACCGCGGAATCGTAGTAAGCGAGTTCATACTCCAGTCGCGCTATTACGTTCACTTTCGGGCAAATACCCTTGGGAAAGGTAAGAAGCCCCTTATCCTCCCAGCTATGGATTAAATAGTAACACTACTGTTCTTCTAGGAGAATGGCTTTGGCATTAAATAACCTACAAGGGTTGATATGCCATTAAACAAAGAAACCAACCAACCATCTCTGTTTGAGTTGTATGATCTTACTGAAAACAATAAAAAAAAACAAGAGCACCCATTTATAATCAAACTACTACACTCAACATCAAAGAAGTCGTTTTTGCTGGATTCCAAGCCACATTGGGGGGAGAGGAAATCATAGAACCGACGCGGCAGCAAAATCGGCTTTAGACTTGACCCCCGAGAAGTACAACAACCTATACACTGATCTGAAACCCAAAATAAATAATTTCCTCCATAAAAAAAATGGCAACCGTGCTGGAATAGAAATACCAATAATAAACTATTCCAGGTTAAACCCCTTTTGTGAGAATGGCGCCCAGCTTTCCGAAAATCACGAAAAGAACATGTAACTATAACGCGATTGCGTATTGGTCACAGCAGACTTACGCACTCTTTTATACTCAAGCAAGAATAGCAACCACAATGCTCAACATGCCAAACGCCGTGCATAATCAAACACGTTCGCCTTGAGTGTAAAGCTTTTAGTGACACCAGAAAGCACTATTTCCACGCAAATACCATGAAGGACTTGTTTGAGAACGTCCACATGGATAATGTTTTGTCGTTCTTGAAAGAGACCGGGATGTACCAGATTATATAGACTTGGTTACAATCCTGAGAACACAACAAACTAATTAAGTGAAAGCAAATTATTGCTAAATAGAAATACCATTATGTTTGTGTTATTTGAAATAGTAATGAGAAATAAATAAAAAATATCATCACTAAATAAACTAATGTCATACAGAAATTCTTGAAAATATTTATTTCGTATGCGAGTAAATGAATCGTTTGGTTTTAGTATGGTGTCATTAAATTATGTGTTTACAAACCGTACATATGTGTAAACAGGCTTTGGCATTAAATAACCAATAGAGGTTGATATGCCATTAAACCCAATCAACCAACCAACAGAAACTGGTGTTTTTCAGCTTGATTTAACTGTAAGCCAATACAGATCAAATATTTTTTATTTATGGGACGGGAACAATAGGCGCAGGACTTTGAATGCATACAGAAGGCCTGCAGAGAAAAACTGGCTCATATGAAGAAATAGTTGAATAATGTAGAGGCCACCCTTGAGCACCAATGAACCTGGTCCCCAGATGTGTGACCGACAATCATATTTACCCAACCCCTCTGCTCGGCCAGGATATGACACAAGGTCAATTTTTTAAGCGGAGTTTAACAGGTTTCAATTCAGAGTTTTCCTTTTCCTAGACTAGTTGCTTCACCAAGGCAGAAGAACCTAGTCTGCCCTACTATTTACCCATAGCTGTGTGACAGACAATAAAGGGAAAATCAATGGAGCTTTCGCAGACGGTACAAAAAACAGTCACCCGTGAAAGTTGGTGAGTTATGAAAAAGGTCAGTTTGTTATTTAGCAACCCCCAGTGTGATAACGACCTACTTAAATTTCAGGGCTAACGAAATCATTGCAATTCTTCCATCAAAGTTGAGCTCCAATTTGTCGAACAATAGATGTTTCTTTTATTGGCACGAGAATACCACTTACCTCTCACAATTTTTAGATGGGTCGACAAGGAGGCAGCAACACCGATATTAAAAGTGGTATTTTTATGTGACCACGTGTTTGACTTTTTTCCTTTGCGATGAAATCTTTTTCATCTCTTCATCTCGTCTTTGTCTTCGGCAAATTTCTTCGAGAACCCGCAACACTTCAGTTGTCGTTTGGAAAACCTAGCTTATTTCAGTAAAAAGACAGAAGTGTGGGACACCGATAGAGAATCAAAATCAGTAAAGTCATCTGCGTGCTCTCTGATGAATATGACATTTATAACATTCTATGTACTTGTGATTTAAACCAAGTTGTGGTCACAGCATTTAGAGTGATAGAGACTTTAAACACCAACACCCCTAAAACTATTTCTGCTGATGCAAAGAAGATAATAACATCGATAGAAATCCTTGCCAACAAATTATTGTTTTTCCTAATAGTCAAAACCATACGCTATTTTTTAAATCAGCAATAAACAAAGGTCTACATACCGTACTCATAAGAGCATCAGTTCGGAATCAATTCCATCTATTTCTTATATTGCTGCATAACCTTCCTGCTAAGATTTCTTTTCTTGTCACAAATAGAAGATGAGCGCCAGTCTGGCAGAATGGAGTCTAAAAAAAGCAGACGTGTATCCTTGTGTAAAATTATACGGCACAAATAGAAGCTATGGCTAGATGAGTTTTAAGTTTGGGTTTAACAGATATCTGCGATTTCGGATGAATTGAACTTGTAAAAGCTGGTCAACACAATATGTTTTACAATGACTCCATCATCGCTGTTGTTAAACAAATCGGGTTGCTTCATTGTTGTAAATTTTTACGTTCACTGCATACAGGCTGTTGATCATTGCAAATATACAAACAATTATTGTATATAACTTACAATCAAATCGAGCTGAAAGATCCTGTTCCCGCCAAAACAACAAACTTAAGGAACGATAACCATTTTCAGGACTGAAATGGTGAGTGGTTACTATGCACGACTAAAGATCCGAATACCAAACTATGGAAAGCTCGTGTTTTTTTTTTTTTTCAAGTGCTTAAAAGAAAGACTAACTTCAACATGAATAACATCTTGATCAACCCATCCACAAGAATTTGAGCAGTGAAAAATGGACGACTCGGAAATCATTTTCGTGACAATATCAACATCACGACTGTTGTAATTATTTCACGGGTGAGGCTTTTTTTAAGATAGTGGTATCTAGTCTTGTGTTCATTGCTGGCAAAAATGTATAACCATGTGGAAAAACAGTGTTCGTAGCTAAAAACGTATTACATCGAAAGTTTTATAGGGTTCCCTTTATCTGTTGTATTTTTCCAAGAGAATTATTTGTTTGCTTGATCTGCATGTAAAAGCTCCATCAATGGAAATTTAATCAGTTGGATAAAATAAAACAGGAATTCATGCAAACTGTAGCCGATCCTGTACTATGTATGATTGTACTACCTGGACTCTAAGAATTAGAAGAAGGCGTAATTTATATAAACTGCCAGTTTTGATATTCATAACTCGTTTTTTGAGGTGGGAGAATCGTATACTATTTTAAAGGATTTCATTTCAGTTTTGCTTTTTGTGAGCTAAATTATGAACAATCCATAAGAAATAGTCATTCTATTTTCTTATTTTCTGTTTTGTTTCAAAGACAATTATCTTCACATCCTAACAAACTCTTTATTCTTGTTTTCTCTCAACTTATATATTTCTTCGTCCGATTCTATTTTGGGCATCTTTTTCTTGAAAAAACAACTGTTCACATCCAGATATTACACAAAACAATGCAATTTACATTGAGTAAAATCTGACACTTATTTTTATTTAACATTTGGCCTCCGAATTAAAAAAATTATCCCAGTTTTTCTGTATCGAGCTATCTTTTATAGCTTCAAGTTACCTTCGTTTTGTTGATTGGTTGGGGTTTATGGCATATCAACCTTTGCGGTTATCTAATGATAAATCCATTATATATATATATATATATGATTTGTACGAAAACAGTTTCATGGTAACTATGTTTAAATAAGTCATTTGAATGTACGGAATTTAATGGTTTCAAGTATTCCTATGTAACACTAATAATTCTATTTATTATTAATCCTTCGTTTGCAAGCAGTTAAAGGGTTTCAAGTATTACTATTCATCATTAGTAATTCTCTGTATCAAGCAAATCCTACGAAATATAACTTACACACAGCGGTCGGTTTCAAATTAAAACAATAGCAATAATTAGTATGTGACTGAACAATTCTATTCGAACCACAAATGAGACCCAAACAGGTTCTACCAATATCCGAGTCGCAGTCAGCTGGGAAGTAATGGCAATGAAAGGGTACTCCTTATTTCCCAAATTACAAGGACTGGAACCTCACCATCAGATGCAGTTTTGTGTCATACACAAGAAACTCATTAGAAGGAGGGTCTTACCTTTCTACAGAGGTGCAGTTGACATATTCTCATGGGGTTAGGGTTTAATGAGTGCTAATGGTTGGTGGTTGGTTATTTCTTCTTTCAAGCTGCTGTACGTGTAGTTTCTTTTGTTGATCACATTAGCTGAAATAGAATGAAAGAAGGAAAGAGAGACAAAGAAACAAGGGAAGCTATTAAGACTCAACTTTATTACTATGGATGTTCGCAACTAAATTTTGAAAGGGGAAGACCTCCCCGAGCAATAAAATAGCAGCCTTCCTAGACGAATCTGAGTTCTTTCACCCCGATCTTCTTTTTGGCGCCTGGAAGCCTCTTTGTCTTTTTGAGCATGCTCAGATTGTTCTTCCAGTCAGAGACCTCCAGGGAGATTGTTATTTCTTTTATGTTTATTTTATCTTTTGTTCGTGTGTTGTTTTTTACTGGTTTTATTTTATTCTTTATTTCCGCACTTTTTTTTTTCAATCCCCACATTCAACATCCCTTGCCGATAGAGGGGCCTCATTTTGTCATGAAAACCATGAAAATACACATCTAACGAATTTGTGCTTATTTTAAAGAATTTTTTAAAAAATTACATACAATGGAATATAATGAAACATTGCTTGACTTTAATGTTTGTACGCATTTACTTTGTTTATACAAAGAATATTGTTACTGCAAGTCAAACTGTTCAGTAGTTAAGTTAAAATTTATACTTATATTCTTTCCAGTCGTGTTTACTCAGTGGACACTTTTGTTTTATACTCCTACAAGGTATATCCCATCTACCTTGATACCATTCCTCCATGACCTTCGGGGGTGTCCTCGTGGTGTAATGGTTAAAGCGATGGACTGCGGAATCGTAGTACGCGAGTTCGTACTCCAGTCGTGCTATTACGTTCACTTTCAGGCAAATACCCTTGGGAAAGGTATGAAGCCCCTTATCCTCCCAGCTATGGGTTAAATAGTAACACTACTGTTCTTCTAGGAGAATGGCTTTGGCATTAAATAACCTACAAGGGTTGATATGCCATTAAACAAAGGAACCAACCAACCATCTCTGTTTGAGTTGTATGATCTTACTGAAAACAATTAAAAAAACAAGAGCACCCATTTATAATCCCATTAATATGCCATTAAACAAAGTAACCAAATCATCCATGACCTTCAAATCTTGCTAATTGCTGACATCTGTAATATTTTCCAGGAAGTTAGCAAGATTGCAATGTAGAAAAATCAACTCAATACTCATGGAGTAACCGAGCGTTTTGTAGATCTCTGATAGTTTCCGGACATTTTTGGCGTAATTCTTTACTCGTTAAAATGATAATTTAGTTCAATTTTATATTTATTACATATGAATCCAGTTTAAATTTGATGCATTTCATTTATCTTTATATCTTAACGAGAAGTACTAATCAGGTTCATATTGTCTGTTTATATAACGGCATACAGTCTGCTAATTCAGAGTTTCGTCGACACGGCGTAAACACTCCTGTTAAGCCGCATCTAAAAAAATTGGCATTGTAATTTAATAAGCGACCATTAATCTATATACGTAGGTTTGGTTTGCTTTGATTTTATGACACATCGACCATTTTAGGTTGTTTAATTCCAAATCATCTTTATACATATATATTAAATATATAGGATTTGGTTTTGGTTTGGTTTGGTTTTATGGGATATCAACCATTGTTGGTTATTTAATTCCAAATCTTGTTTTTATATATATATTGAATATATATCGTTTGCTTTGATTTGGTTTTGGTTAGGTTCGGTTTGGTTTTATGTCATATCAACCATTGTTGGTTATTTAATGTCAAAACTTTTTTATACATATACGTTAAATATATAATTTCCACAAACATTTTGTAGATAACATTTCTAAACAAACATTAGTTCATTTTTTCACACAGTTGAATGGTTTCACTAATTTTTATCAAATATGAATAATTCTATTTACTATTAATCATTTTTTGCTCCTGGTTTAATGTTTTCAAGGATTGCTATGTATCAATAACAATTCAATTAAAAATGTCATTTGTTTACGCACAGTTAAATCTAAAAACAGTTCTATTGCAAACTCTTCACTTTAGCATGAGTACAGTTTTTGTTTACACTCAGTTAAATGTAAAAAGAGTTCTATAGCAAACAATTCAGTTCAACAGAAATACACAGTTTAAATGTCAAACAGTCCCATAGCAAGGACCCAATAAGGTGCTACCACTCCTGATCAGAGTAGAACTGGGAGTGATGGCAATGAAGGGGTACTCAGCATACCCCAAAGCTCCAGCATTACTTGAGCCTCACCATCAGATTGTTTAAGTCATATCCAGGACCCCTCTGCAGAGAAGCAATCGGTGTATTCAGCAGCCATCTAAGTATTCAGCAGGCTTCATGCTTCTTATCTTCAGTGTCATAATATTTGCTAAATTTTGTTTCGTTTGAAATATAGACTTACTGTTTTTATTTGTCAAAGTCACGTATTTAATTATCATTCGTATTCGATTGGGTTGTGTGGAAAAAAAAAAACTCTTAAGAAACAACTATATGAAAATTGTAAATATGAATGCATAATTAACGCAATTCCCTAACATTTAGACATAGAATAATTCAGCACGCTTCGGCATGTCGTCAAATTCATAAATCAATCAATCAGCTATCTGAGAAGTGTGCATTTGTGTTTTCCTTAGATTAGAATGTAACTACGACAAAGGACACCTGAAGCAAACTGTGGTGAATATAACAACAAAATTGTGTAAGTAATATAGATAAAGTAAAATAGATCCATGATTTTTTTCACAGATAATACGTTGACTTATATCTAAAGAAATTAAGACATTTTTTATACGATTCCAGAAAAAAAAAACTTCTCTCTTTGCTGTTCGTACCCCCAGTAGAGAACCATACTCCATGGGGAACCTTGGGTTAAACTGTAAGCTGGATCTGGTGGTGAGGCTCTAGTTGTAAATATCTGGGAAAATAAAGTGCTATTTCATTGCCATTACTCCCAGGTCAACTCAGATCCTGTGTAGTAGTACCTGTTAGGTTCCCATCTGTTTAAAAATGATTATTATTCAATAGAAATACTTGATACCATAAAAAATAAATTTTATTTATTAAGAATAGTTACTTTAAGTTATAAGTATCTATTATGGGTTATTGTTAGTTGCTTGAAACCATAAAACTGCATGCAGAAAAATGAGTACTATTAAGATGATGTGATTACTTTAAACCATATCGTTGTGTATACATTATTTATATTAAATAGGAATACTTGATATCATACACGGTGTCTTTATATACATTGGACCGTAAAGATTGCTTATAACTCTATTAATAATAATAATGTTGAATTCTTCTTTGTTTCAGATTTGAAAATAATATACTATAATAACTATTAATCGTTGATCACTACTCATATAATGTCAAGAGAGGAAAAATATTTTGCGTCATTACTTATTTGGAGACAAAATCATTCAAATTTGTCTCATAACAGATGCAACCCGTTAATATGATAATGGTTTATTACTGAGACAAGAAAGTTTTTAAAAATGCATGTCCTAGAAGCTAATATAATAACAATAAAAAAAAAACATTGATTTGATGACTCAAGCTCAAAGGATTCATTTTTACAGGATATGTTCCCAATGACCGCCATTGCTCTTGTCGTAGTAATAGATCATAATCTTATTTATGGGTTGCATCTATTTTGAGACACCCTGAATAACTGTGCAAAAACCTCTTTAACTAGCACACAAAGAATGTAAATATAAATGTTTAATGAACACAGTTCCCTAACCTCTTGGTATAACATAATTCTTGATAGCTTCATATGCCGTTAAATTCAATCCATTATTTAATTATGTAAAAATTACGCTAATTTAAATTTGGAAAAATAATGATTGTTTATTAGTTTTTGTTGCAGTAAAGGGGGCGAGGTCTTTTAATCTTAAAAAAAACTCGCTTTATCTTTGCTTTAACGAGAAGGTAAGCATATATTCACAGGTTCAAACCAAGCGTGGCATTGTTTCTAATGATTTCCTCTGACACCCTTGCTCACCCTTTTCTCTGGCTTTCAACCCACAAGAGAATCAATGGCAATTTTTGTCAATTAAAAGCAAAGAAAAAAGCACACTGTAAAGACACACACATGCTCACATACATAGGATTTTTGTTTCCTTTTTCAACATAGCTTAGCCTTTGATTCATCCTTTTAATATTTATTACCTACCTTTTCAGCCGGTGTGCAAGGCCGTGAATAACGACAATAACTTTCTTTCAGTAAGTGTTGGTCAATAAAAAGAACTTATATGAATAGATCACGCCCCTTCCGGTTCCTGTCGACTGAAGTAGAATGTCAATGTCCAAATAAGACCCACGGATCTGCGCTCGCTCACTAAGCACTATTACGTATTTTCAATGGGTCCCTTTGAGCTTTTTTTCACCTAGGGAGGCTCCGTCTTTAGTGGTCAGCGGATGTCAAATCTGAGAAGGTTGCCTAACCTCAACTGGAGGGGAAAAATAAAGAAATAAAAAATAAGATTATAAAAAATAAAACCTCTGCCATTTGGTAAAGATTGAGATATTGAAGAATGTGAACGGTAGGCGGGGGTTTTCTCTCAAGTAAATCTTTACTGAAATCTTTACAGGTTACATTAAATGTGCTCTACTGGCATACTGTTTGGAAGCGAATCATTGCTCGGAGAAATGTTTGTTGATGGGTAACGTGTCTATTGACAAGTGTGCGGGTTGTCGATATGTGTCTGCGCACGTAAATGCAAAAAGAGATGAAAAGCATTAAGAGTGATTTTGGCTCGTTTCCTTTTATTTTAATGCCTTTTTGTGCGCCACTCAGCTGCTTTCTCTGTTTCGGGTTTAAGATAGCGGAGCGGTGAATTATAGCCTTAGCTGAACAGCTTGCCGGTTGTAAAAGTCGAACTGCATTAAACGGCTAACTCTTTTTGGAAAGAGACATTCAGAATAACAACGAACTTTAATTATCCACAAAGTGCAAATCTAACTTGAATCGCAGACAAATGAAGACTTGACATTAGTCAGGCTTTCAAAATGTCTTTCATTTTTAGTTAGACATTAAAGAAAGAAACATAAAAGAAACGTGTGCAATGTTAGCCAAAACGAATGTGAGCCAACTTTATTTTTTCTAGTTGTAAAAACACACTTGTTGGGTCACATAAAATAATTTTCTGAGTGATGATATGTCAATTCTAAACATGAATTAGAAACTGTTCTTTCATCGCACACTGAAGCTTTACAACGTTTAAAATACAAGTAAAGTTGACGATCTTAGCCGAGTGTTACCTGAAGGCTCCCTTTTCGGTAGCTACTACACCGAGGTATAGGGGAGGGCTTTACTCCATTCCTTTAAAATACAAAAGGTTATATAAATATGTTATCTTATTGTGATAGTTATATGTGGTTATTTTTACGGCATGTCGATAATTCTGGGGTTATTTAATGCCGAAGTCAGTATCATTTTTTTTTTATTTTTTCGTTTTTCTTTTTAATTTTTAATTTATTTATTTTTTTTGCAAGGATGTATATATTTTACACCTACTCATATAATGTATATATGTTTTGCGTCTACTCATATAATGGAAAATATTCTAATGTGAAATTATGCATTTTTAAACAGATCTATTTCACCTATCGATGGGCCCTAACAGGTAGTACTATAAAAGGTCAGAGTGAACCTGGCAATACTTATAACAAGAGAGAAAACACCACACTTCCCAAATAGTTGAAACAGGAGCCTCACAACTAAATGCAGCTTAGTGTCATAACCAAGTGTCATATCATTAAAAACAATGAATAATAATAATAATAATAATAATAATAATAATAATAATAATAATAATAATAATGCACACGGTTAGAATATACAATCAGGACGTAGGAATAGAATTTGGCATAGAATGCTAGTAATGAAAAGTGGCAAAAGACACCTGACTAACGGAATGGAACTACCAAGCCAAGACAAGATTAGAACGCTCGGAGAGAAGGAAACCAACGAATAGTTGGGCATCTTGGAAGTTGATATCATCAAACAAGTGGAGATGAAAGAAAAAATTAAAAAAGAATATCTCAGGAGAACTAGAAAGCTACTCGAGACAAAACTATCAAGTAGACACCTTATCAAAGGAATAAATACCTGGTCTGTAATCCTCGTAAGATATTCGGAGCCCTTTTTGAAGGGGACCAGAGAAAAACTTAACCAAATGGGCCGAAGAACAAGAAAACTAATGACCATGCATAAGGCATTACATCACAGAGACGACGTTGACAGACTATATGTATCAAGAAATGAAGGAGGAAGAGGAGTTGCCAGCATCGAAGACAGCGTTAACTCATCGATACAACGACTCGAGGACTACATTGAAAAGCACGAAGAAAGATTGATTACAGCCATCAGAAACGAGACAGACAACACGATGGACAACAGAATGACAATTACTAGGAAACAAAAATGGGAAGAGAAACAACTCTATGGACGTTTTAAACGACGAATAAATAACATCTTACACGAGAAAACCTGGACGTGTCTAAGAAAAGGAAACTTTTAGAGAGAAACAGAATCTCTCTTAATAGCAGCACAAAACAACGCCGTAAGAACCAAACAAATCAAAGCAAGAATAGATAAATGCAACATAATAGCAAATGTAGGTTACGTAGTGATCGAGACGAAACCATCAATCACATAATAAGCGAATACAGAAAATTAGCACAGAAGGAGTATAATAGTAGAGAAGACTGGGTGGGCAAGTTGATCTACTGGGAAATGTGCTGGAAATTTAAATTTGACCATATGAACAAATGGTATATGCTCAACCCAGCAGCTCTCCTGGAGAATGACACATACACTTTTATGGGACTTTGACATACAAACGGATCACCTAATCTCGGCCAGGAGACCATAACTTATAATAATCAACAAAAACAGAGAATTTGCAAAATTGTGGACATTCCTGTGCCAGCTGACAATAGAATAAAATTGAAAGAATGTGAAAAGAAGGATAACTACCTCGACCTTGCTAGGGAATTGAAAATCTATGGGACAATTGTACGAATCGTGATTGGTGCTTTTGGTACAGTAACTAAAGGGTTGTTAAAGGGACTGGGGGATTTGGAAGTTGGAGGACGAGTGAATACCATCCAAACTACATGGTGTAAAGGGTGTCCTCGTGGTGTAATGGTTAAAGCGATGCACTGCGGAATCGTAGTACACGAGTTCGTACTCCAGTCGCGCTATTACGTTCACTTTCGGGCAAATACCCTTGGGAAAGGTATGAACCCCCTTATTCTCCCTCCAGCTATGGGTAAATAGTAGGACGGAATAGGTTCTTCAGCCTTGGTGAGGCAACTAGTCTAGGAGAAGGAAAACTCTGAATTCAAACCTGTTAAACTCCGCTTAAAAATTGACCTTGTGTCATATCCTGCCCGAGCGGAGGGGTTGGTAAATAGTACCATCCAAACTACAGCACAATTGAGAACGACCAGAATACTAAGAAGAATCCTGGAGACTTGAGGAGACTTGCTGTCAGTCAAAATCCAGGGAAAGACCATAAGCTAAAACTGATGTGAAAAATTCTCAATGAGTAAATAATAATGATGATAATAATATCCCACCAAATTTTACGCCGGTCTCTCAGTGTAAACTAAATATATAATGTTTGTATCAATGTCACTCTTTCTATATATCTTTCTGTTTGTCTGTCTGTCTGTCTGTTTCTCTCTCTCTCTCTCTCTCTCTCTCTCACACACACACACACAAACTCACACAGACTGCAGAAAACACTGACTCCCCCAACAAGTGTCCTGGGTATGACACTAAACAACCAGAGGGTGAGGCTCCAGTAATGCTGGAGCTCTGGGGGAATGAGAGTACCCCTTTATTACCATCGCTCGCGGGTCCACTGTGGCCCGGAGTAGAAGCATCTGAAAGGGCCCTATCGATTCAGTTTAGCATAAGGGCACTGTTTAGTTCCATTTGGAACTAAACAGTGCCCTTATGCTAAACTGAATCGTTTGAAATACAACTGTTTTTTTTTTAATTTAACTTAGTGTAAACAAAAAAAACTGTGCTTATGCTAAGCTGAATTGTTTAAAATAGAACTGTTTATGTGTAAAATCATGGATTAGGCATTAAATAACCAAAGATGGTTAATATACAATGAAACCAAACCAAACCAAACACACTCATATATATTTGGTGAAACGTAATAAGGTATTTAGGTATAGTAACTATAATCCAATAAATAGAATATTACTTCGGGATCTGTATTAGAGCAATGCATTTAAAATGCCTCAACTTTTAAATTAATGATAATTTTGTAAGGTCTTCATTTGGGCTTAATATCACTCTCGATATACGCGAAAACTTACAATTGGATGCAAAGAAATTATTATAAAATTATTTATACAAATAAAAGTGTATTTTAGAATAAAGGTGAGTGGCTAAAATTCTGTTCTATGGTCTCGAGGTAAATGAGTTCGAACTCTAGTCGTGTTATTACGTTGAGTTTAAGACTAATTCTCTTTAGAAAGATATGAACTCTCTTGTATTCCTCAGCTATCTGCTAAATAATCTAACTGCTGTTTTTCTACAAGGATGGCTTTGTCATTATATAACCCACGAATATTGATATGCCATGAAACCAAACCAATCATAAGAAATGAATGGCTTTAATGGAACGTTATGATAAATTTAGGTTTGGTTTGGTTCGATTGGTGTCTTTGTTCAATGGCATATCAACTTTTGTAGGTTATTTATGGCCAAAAGCTTCCTTTTAGAATTATAGTAATGGTGATATTTAATTCATATCTGGAAGGAAAAGCGGTTCATGCCTTTCCAAAATGAAAGTGAACGTAATAGTTGTAGACCAGTGCATTAACTTTTGCTCCACAGGGAATTCCGGTAAAATATTTTTGAAAATAATAACAGCTTCAAGTCACTATTCTTGGTACGAATAATTTATACACAACTATATGGTTTCAAGTATATTTATCTATTACCAATATTTTTCAAGGAGATCTATTTGGCGCATAAATGAGCATCATTCAAGGTCAAGAAACTTAAGATTTTAAAATGATGAAAAGTTATTGCATCAAATTAGATTGAACTCTGTGATGGTTTAATTAATTGGTTTTCAATTTACAAGAATTTGACAAAGGGCTCACGGATAAGACACGCTGAGAGCTCTTCTTTTCACTTAATACCCGAAATAAAGAAGCAATGAGTCTGCTCAAAACTTTGTGCTTAGTAACGGCAGGTATTTTAAGTAATCAGAGGCCTGTATACTAGACGAAGCAAAGTTTTTAAAATAATGACAATCAAAGAATTCTGTTCTCAGGAAAAAAATAAGTCGTATTCCATATCCTCAAGTGAGCTGTCTTATTCATCGACTAAGTGATTAAGAAATGGACACATCTGTTTTTGTTGAAGAATTGTAACCTTTAAAGTAAATTATTTTGAATGTAGCCCTCATGCCCATAAAGCTATATCCCGCTAGTCATGTACGCTGTGATTGAGTTTAACAGAAATGTTTTGAGTATTGGTGACTAGGCAATTGAATTTGCCTGTTTTGCAAAACATAAGTCGAAGACTGATGACTGAAATACAAAAAAAAAATGAAGGAGAGATGGGGAATAAAGTTAAAGAGAGAGAGAGAGAGAGAGAGAGAGAGAGAGAGAGAGAACAAGAATGATATAAAGAGGTGTCGTCTAACGAGTGAATCTCTCTATATCTACTCTCTGTCTTTGCTTTAAGTGACATCAATTTATCTTATTTTTCATAGCTATAAAGTGTAAAAAGCAGAATTGCATCAAAGTTGTATTGATAAAACAAAATCTGAATACACACACGCATAAAGACATTATATATATATATATATATATATATATATATATAAAGTAAAGTTGGCGACCATAGTCGAGGGTAACCCGAAGGCTCCCTTTTCGATAGCTACTACACCAAGGTGTAGGGGAGGGCGCTACTCCTTCCCTTGATTGCTCTACTTTACCCTTGATCCGTACCTTATAATGGAGAGTGTTAAGCAAGGAGGCATCAAGTACCATTTTTGAGTCTTTGGTATGACTCGAGCTGGGATTGAATACAGGTCTCCCGGGCCATTGGCGAACACTCTAACCGCTAGGCCAACGTTTAAAAACATTGCAATGTTAGACAACTAGTTTCACGTGTTTGAACAACATGATTGTGTTGCCCTGACGCCAGAAACTCGGAGGATGATATTTAATATCGCGATGCAAAGTTTCTCTCTTTCTCTTTCTCCCTTTCTCTATCTATCTCTCTATCAATCTATCTATTTCAATCTCTTTCTCTCTCTCTCTCTCTCTGTTTATCTATGTATCCATCGTCCTCTGTCTGTCTGTCTGTCTCTCTTTATCTATCTATCTATCTATCTATCTATCTATCCCCTTTTAACAGGTTAGATTTGAGACAAGTTTTGATATAATTAGAGCACTGAAATTTTTTAATAATTTTGTTGATATGTTTTTAACCCAAAATATCAATTATATATATATATATATATATATATATATATATATATATATATATATATATATATAATAGCCGAAAGAATATAAGAGGAAAAAGAAGTCAAAACCTTTCTTTTACATATTTCTTTTTCCTGTGTAATTTTTTCTTTGGGTAATGTTGAATTACTTCAAGTTTTAGTTGGCTCGTTTAATGGTATATCAACTTTCATGGGTTATTTAATGCCAAAATAATGCTTGTAGAAGAAAAGTAGTGGTGCTATTTAACCCATAACTGATAGGTGCAAGGTGGTTCATACTTTTTCATTCGCAAATCACAGTGAGGGCCCAAGCCAGCACTTTTGCCATTACGCCAATTCTTCTTATTTTTGTAGCTGGGAACATAAAATCGGTATATTTATATATATATATATATATATATATAATCATCATCAACATCGTGATCAAGTCATGTTGACAATACGGATTCCCTTGATTCTCTCTCTCTCTCTCTCTCTCTCTCTCTCTTTCTCTCTCTCTCTCTCTCTCTCTCTCTCTCCTATCCCATTCTTACCAATTGTACATCGCTCTTAGTAAGTCCTCTAGATAGTACCCAGTGCCCACATAAAGCTAATAAATGCCAGTCTTTGCTGCTTGGCTAGCACTGGTGTGTCTGTGTTCGAGTCCATTAAAAAAAGTCACCTATGAGTTCGTCCTTACTTCCCCACATTTGTCTATCATGCCTTGTTCATCTTATTTGAGTGATTTCTGAGGGAGGAGGTAAGTGGCCGTAAAACTACTGGCGGGTGTTTCTTCAAGGATTTATTCAAAACATAACAAAGAATTTTTGAGTCGTTAACCCCTCGATCTTTCTCTGAACATTTCATCCTGATGGTAGTAAACCATCAATATAATTTGTATGCTTTATTTTGCGTTTGTAGAAACACGCGAGTCGCAGTTTTATTTTCCGTCAAAGTATTCAATCGAATCGATAATTATTAGGTTGGTTGGTTGTTTGGGTTTCATGGCATATCAACCTTTGTAGGTTATTTAAAACCAAATCCATTTTTATTTAAATAGTCAGTTCTATTTCAAACAAATCAGTTTAGCATGAGAACACAGTTTAATTGTGAAAAACATTTCTATTTCAAGCTAT
>OY757906.1:77016432-77023932 GCA_963585895.1 Sepioteuthis lessoniana | reverse complement strand
AAATCAAGATGGCGTTAATGGACTCCATGATAATACGAAGAACACTAATAATTATAAATTCAAAATACATAAACATGACAAAAAAGAGAAGAATTTGAAAAAATAATTAAGTGAAAATCTCATAAAACAACCACAAAATTATTACAGAATTCGAAAACATAAAAAAATCAGAATAAAACTTTAAAAAATAATCAAACAAAATCTATAAAAACTAATCAATATTAAATAACAGCCACTCTAAAACATCAAATTAAAAGTGAAAAACAAACAAACAATAGATTTACAATAGTTTAAATAACTATTGTAAATCTATATCTTACTAAAATTCTCAGTAAATTTGTATGTACAGCTCTTAAATAACTACACTCCTTAGAATTTTTTTAAATAAAGAATTAATTTCCATCGAAAAATAAATAACAATTTAAAAAACAATAAAGATAATTTTTTTTTCAGTGATTCCAATCAAAATGGATATCATTACAAATTACTCATGACCAAACTCTACACGGTTAAATTATGTAACCAAAAATGTTGATATATGTTGCAGTTCAAAAGTAGTACGTCTATATATGCAATTTTATTTTTGGTTACCGAGTTTCAATGGTGTAACCTTTGTTCCTAAATCATACCTAATAATATCCGTTTCGATTCTGTAATGTTCAACTTAATTCACAAAATATTGGTATATTGATTTTAAAATTGAATTAACTTTTTTATCTTAAAAAAATATTAGGGTGTTCTAAATTATGGACTATACTGTTTGCACACCAGCAAAGACAATATGTCATAACGAGATTTCTATTAGAGCAAGATACTTGAAATAGTCTAACTTGGAGGATTAATTAATTTCAAGCTCAATGTTCTTCGAAAGGATTATTTTTGATGTTTGACCATCATTTTAGTCACCAAAATTCTTGATATAACCATGAGATTCTAATTAGTTTCTTTTACTCCTTGTTGAATTGAAGTACCAATATCATCATGGACCTTGTCACAACAGGATCTCAACATCTTCAAGAATTATTCAGTTATTAATGAAAATCTAACGAATAATTCTTGTTGATGAAAATAGATCTTCAGACCGGTTGATTTTAACTGAGAGATCTTCGAGCATCGGAGTGAACAAAACTGTCCTTTGGTTGCCTTTAGATTTTTGTAGATTGACAACGTCTCTATGAAGTCATCATCAAAAAGACGGTCGTTGAAAAAAGTAAGTTTTATTTCATTTTGTTTGGACATTTGTGGTTTTATTTTTCAGCCCACCCCACTCACGTCACGATAACCTTTCATCAATCACCGGCGTTCTATTTTGCTCTTTACTGTTCTTCAAGAAAAAAAAAATGTTGTTGTGAACCATACAATTTTATTATCAAATTTCTTCTTCTTCTTCTTCTTCTTCTTCTTCTTCTTCTTCTTCTTCTTCTTCTTCTTCTTCTTCTTCTTCTTCTTCTTCTTCTTCTTCTTCTTCTTCTTCTTCTTCTTCTTCTTCTTCTTCTTCTTCTTCTTCTTCTTCTTCTTCTTCTTCTTCTTCTTCTTCTTCTTCTTCTTCTTCTTCTTCTTCTTCTTCTTCTTCTTCTTCTTCTTCTTCTTCTTCTTCTTCTTCTTCTTCTTCTTCTTCTTCTTCTTCTTCTTCTTCTTCTTCTTCTTCTTCTTCTTCTTCTTCTTCTTCTTCTTCTTTATCATTAACCTCAGCAACGATGATTTTCCTTTCCACACAAAGGTTTAGTGCTGATAACTACAGTTAATTGCTAGAATGCTATCATCTAGGAATAGAATCTCGTCTTTTTATTCTCAGTTTTTCGTTTGTTTGATTATTTGTTTTACGATCTTTCCTTTTTTTTTATTGAAGAATATCAAATCAAGCTGCAAAATGAGTCGAAGGTATTGACATCATCTGCTCCTCAAATGTCGGTGTCTAACATTGTAGGATTAAGATATATGGCCAGAATTTTCTATCAGTTAATTATATTTGAAAGCGAACCGACCCCGTCTTTCCTTCACTGACTAAATGCGCATTTCATCTTACCTAACACCTTATCTGCAGCTTGCACATTGGCCATAGAAAAAAAAAAACACACACACACAGTCTATAAATAAAAATAACAAAGGCAGAACTTTCAAAAGATCATCAAAATCATCGTAGAGACCACGTTTGATGTTTATAAAAAATAAGAACGTATAAAAAATAATGATTATAGAAAATACAGATAAAATAAATAAGACATATTTAAAAAGTATCCGGTGAACATATTGGAAAATGTTTTCTTTCAAATCATTATTAATTCAAGGGTTGATTGATAAATAAGGTCTCTTACAGCATGGTGGCACTAGTAGTAGAGATATAAACAAATTTGAACATATATTGTGTTGTATCTAAACACCACCCTTTCAGCACGGTTTAGAATACACTTACTGTATCCTCTACGAAAAGGTAAGATCCTCCTCCACAGAAAAGAGGTATCCTGAGTATGACACTAAATTGTATCTGATGGTGAGGTTCTAGTTCTGGAGATCCGGAGAGCGTGGAGTATCTCTTCATTGTCATAACTCCCTGCTCCAGTCTGAATCGAGGTTGTCGGCTCCTATCTTTAGGTCAAATAGGACTGTTTAAAAATTATTCGTATACAATAGGACTGTATGCAAAAAAAAATAAATAGATAGAGAAATTTAAAAAAACAACATGTGAAACAACACAAAAATGTAAATATAAATGAACAATGAATGTGATTGCCTAACCCCTAGGCATAAAATAATACCAGATGGGTTGACATGTCATGAAAATCAATCCGTCAGCTAAAGCTTTTCGAACATGCTTACTGTTTGTTCACTACGTGAGGGCATTTGCAATAACTTTCGTTATTCTTGAGTATTACACCTACATTAGGTATAAAGCGGCGGTGATGGTAGAATATTTTACCCTAGAAGGTTATGCACTTGGAAAATCGACAAACGCATTCAAATAATTTATGACAGTCAACCCATCTGTAGAGTAAATATCTGAGATTTTCGTTTTGATGTATTTCGTAAACCTTTTCACAACAGACCGGAGGGGACAGTTTTTAAACGGAATAAAGCAAGTTGAATTTTTTTTTTTTTCGTGACTAATTACCTTGCCAAGGTAAATGGTTGGTTGTGTTTTATGGCATATCAATATTTTTAGGTTATTTAACGCTAAATTTTGTTTAAATACATATGTATATATCGATAGATTAATGCCTTTTATAATTACATTAGATCCGACTAAAATACAAACAGCATTGTCAGAGATTTGAACTCGTGTCGTCGATTCCCTTTCTTGCAAAGTTAACCGATTTCTACTTGTAACTGAATTAGAAAGAAGCGTCGAAAAATGAATATATTACATGTGATACTGAATTTGAAATTACAACGCACCAACTTGTTGTATGCGATTAGATAAAAGATAAATGATAACATTCTTGATAGAGAAAATTTTTAAAATGGATAGAACTTTCAGAAAAAAGTTTCGTAATGATATTGAAAAATAAAGTCGTAACTTGAAAAATAATTGCAGCAGAAATACCTCCCATATTTCGAAGTGATCCGAATAGAGCAACCAGAGTTCGAAATTGCTTACTACAATGTTGCAGTCTAAGACCTTAGCCACTATGCCACTCCTCAGTTATGTTTCTAGCACGAGAATAGTATAAAAAATTTCTATCTTTATTTTATTTTACCTGCAGTTGATATTCTGGTCGGTTGGGTTTTATGGCATATCAACTTTTGTAGGTTATTTAACGCCAAATCCATTTTTATGCATATAGTTCCTTTTCAAACAATTCAGTTTAGCATGAGTATACAGTTTAATTGTCAAAAACATTTCTATTTCAAACTATTCAGTTTATTCAAACAATTCTAATTCAGCTAATTTTGTTTACACGCACTTAAATGTCAAAACAGTTCTATATATAAAAATTATGTTTAGTGTAAGTACAGTTTCAATGTCAAAAACAGTTCCATTTCAAACAATTCAGTTTAGCAAAACCACGCAGTTTGAATGTAAGTACTCTGTTTAATTGTCAAAAGTATTTTTATTTCAAGCTATTTATTTTAGTCAAACAGTTCTAATTCAAACAATTCAGTTTAGCATAAGTATGCAGTTCGTTCTATTTGGCCCATAGATATGATCCTATCAGGTGCTACCACTCCGGGCCAGAGTGGACCTGGGAGCGATGGCAATGAAGGGGAACTCTGCATTCCCCAAAGCTCCACCCTCACTGGAACCTCACCATCATATTTTTTACTGCCATATCCTGATCACTCGTTCGGGGAGGGTCTTACACCTCTGCAGAGGTGCAGTAGGTGTATTCTACATCTCCAACTGACTGAGCAATGATATTCTGAAAATACTAAACAGAAATATGAAAATGATGAGCAACATAAAGTTTTTGATGTTTTATAAGCATGATGTCATCACAGATTTACGTAAATATTTACTTTGTTTCTCGACTGTTCATATAAACCGATAATGAATTTGTCTTTTTGTATTAAACAAGGGTTCTTTGCAGCTTATTTAAGTAACAATGAAAAACAAAATTCTCGTTGGAATATGAACAGCAATCATAACAGTCGTCGTAATAATCTAAATATAACAAAAATTCTCATAATGTTCGCATATATTTATACAGGGTGCTTTACAAGTTTTGAAACAAAATGATCAAGGACTTCAAATGATAGAGTAATAGAAATTACACATTTGAAAGGTAAAAGGTTAACACTTTAGGTTCTGTAAACATTTAGTTTCAAACTTGAAATAATTACAAAAAATAAATGCTCCAGATGTCCACCATTCAAACGAAGGCACTGTTAAATGCGGCGTGCAAAGTTGCTGATAACATGTGCACATTCTTCCTCGGTGATCATTTGAATCTTTTCAGTGATATCTGTCTTCAATGCAACAACGGCGTGAGTGTTACCCTGGTAGATGTCCTTGAGAAAGCCCGAAGATAAAATTTGGTGCGTTCAGGTCAGCCGTTCAGGTCTGTTGATCAGACACTCCCCAAACTTTTTACGGAGCCATGTCATTAGCAGTTTGATAACGAGCATGATCCTGCTAGAACCTCCGTTCCTCTTCTTCAAGGTCCTCATACAACTCACGCTCTCCAAGAAGTGCTCAATTAATGGAATTTAACGTTACTCCCAATAAGTATTCTGGATATAACACTAAATAATCTGGTTGTTAGGTTCCAGTAATGCTGGAGCTTTGGGATATGCATTGTACCCCTTCATTGCCATCGCTCCCTCGTCAACTCTGGTCAGGAATGGTAGCACCTGATAGGGTCCTATCTATCAGTCAAATAGAAATAGAATGCGTGTTTATGCTAAACTGAGTTACTTGAAATCGAACTGTTTTGACAATTAACTGTGTGTGTGTGGACAAAAACTATACTGATACTAAATTGAATTGTTTAAATTAGAACTCTTTGACTAAAATGAATAACTTGAAATAGAAGTGCTTTTGACAAACTGTGTACTCATGCTAAACTGAATTGTTTGAAATAGAAATGATTATTTGTATAAAAATGGACTTGCAACCTGCAAAGGTTGATATGCCATAAAACCCAAATAACCAACCAACCAACCAACCAATCTAGTTCTCTGAGTTAACATGACCATTCAAATGTAAGTGAGTTTCATCTGAAAACCAGACATCATTCAAGAATTTCTCCTTGTCATCGATCTTTTCCGAAAACCACTGACACATGACTGACCTCTTTTCTATATTGCCCTTGGACAGTTTAGTGCTTCTTCTGGATCCGCTTGGAAAAACGTTTAAGATATTTAATCATAATGTAGCAATTACTATACAGAGAGATACTAAGATCTCAACTCCTCCGTCGCAAAATCTGGTCTGACATTGGCTGATTGACTCTTGATTCCAGGTGATATTCTTCGGTATTCGGATTGTTATCGGAAGCTTTGGTGGAGAGAATCTTTACTCTACCATCTTTTAAATAACATTGATGTTCTTGAGCAACATGAAAATCTGATCCCCGTTTATAAATGTGTTGCAATTAAACAATCTTAAAAGTCTTAGTTCTGTAACATGTATTCACACTAAAGTTCGTCCAAGACATGATTTCACTCTATTTTGTTGAGTATATTAAAAGGATTACTATTTCCCAACAATAATCTGAAAAAAGAAAGATAATAAAGACAACAAAGAAGATCTGAGAGGCCGCTGCTTTGTTTAATTAATAGTGAATATATATATATATATATATATATATATATATATATATATATATATATATATATATATATTGTAGGGCTTGGCGTGTAACCAGAATCTAGCAAGAATGGTTCACTACAGAGTGATTTATATTGGTAAATGCAATAAAATTCTCTGACTTTGAGACGGAAGTAATTCTCTGTGATTTTCGCAAATGAATGGTAGTTTTTGTGTTGTCCGCATTCTTACTGAATATCATTTTTTTTAATCTGGAAAATTCTCGATCTGATCGTCATAACCCGGACATGTTAAGCAGACTCCTTCACGCCAGCTAAAATAGGAGTATCAAAATCATCATGGACGGATGTTACAACAGCAATAAAACAGGTTCAGCCTAATGATTAAAAAGCAATTATGTTACGGCTATGAATAGCAACAGAAATTGCATTATCTCTGTTAGATAAAAGAATTTATATTTAGTTTATGGAAATAAAATGTAGGGGTAACAACTATAAAATAATAATAAAGAAAAGAAAACAATTAGAAGGAAAAATGATGATAGCAATAATGCTTTTGTAATTGATAGAATTATGAACATCATCGTGTTACCCTTGAAGTTCATGTCCATAAAAAAAATTAATAATAAGATTATATAAATAAAGATTTTATTAAATCTAAAAGGTAGATATTAAAGAAACATGTAAAAAAAAACATAAATAAATAAATAAGTGGGTTATAATTTTAGACTGATGATCTAGACTCAAAAATGAGTTAGAGGAAGTTCTGAATAAAGATGAAAGGGACAAAGTGTAGACAAATCTAAATTTAATTACAAGCCGTAATAATTATTCTAAGAACAAATGAACTAATTATTAATAATAATAATCATAATGATAATGATAATAATAATAAAGAGGACTTGCCATCATCGAAGACATCATTGACGCATCGATACAACGACTCGAAGATTACATAGAAAAACAAGAAGGAGGAATGATTACAATCATCAGAAACGATACTGACAACATGATGGACAACAGAATGACAATAAACAGGTAACAAAAATGGGAAGAGAACCAACTCTATGGGCGTAAACTACTAATAAACATCTCACACGAAAAAACGTGGATGTGGCCAAGAAAAGGAAACTTTAAGAGAGAAGCAGAATCTCTCCTAAAAGCAGCTAAAAATAACACCATAGAGCGAGAATAGATAAGACGCAACAAAATAGTAAATATCCGCTATACGGTGACAGAGATGAAACCATCTATCACATAATAAGCGAATGCAGCAAATTAGCACAAAGGGAG
>OY757906.1:76996432-77011432 GCA_963585895.1 Sepioteuthis lessoniana | reverse complement strand
ATTTTTGTTGTTGTTGTTGTTGTTGTTATTTTAACCTCTGTTTTACACTGGATGAACAGATTTATTTTCTCGTAGCTGACAGTTGATATAAAAATACTCCATAACGAACGTCTAATAATTTTTTCCTTATTTTTAATTAGGACTTTTCTTTTTGTTTTTGTTGTCCTTTTTTTTTTCTCCTATAACATCATGTGATTTCCGCCACCGACTCGCTTCCTAAACTTTCAGTTTTTAACCTTAACCCATTCTTCCCCTTCCATAATTTCTTAATTATACCCAGTGTTCTTTGAAAGTTTTTAATTTGCTTTCTTTGTGAACTGAGGCGCGCACCTCTGTGTGAAGTTGTGTATTGGCATGCGTGGACGTGTCCAACTAAATAATCCCTCGTGACGCCACCGAAAAACCATTTGATACGTGTCCATTTTGGCGTCACGGAAAATAACTGCCAGTCGGCTTTACAAAGAAGAAGAAAAGAAGAAAAAGGAAAAGAAACATTGCAATAACCGGCCAGCTTAAAATATTTAGTAATTATGTGGGTTTAATAATTCCTGCACTGACTTTCTTTTCATTCATCTCTTTTAACATTTTTTCCTTGCGTTCTTTTCCTTTTCTTTTCTTTTTCTTTTTTTTTTTTCTCAAATTCTGAAACGATTTCCAATTAGTTGTCTTCGGTAATAACGACTTGTGTTATTTTCCCAAATATTATGAAATTTAGTAATGGTTGCAAAAGTCAATAGCCGATATAGAGATGAAGGACAGAATTATCTACCCTTGCAGTCAGTTTAATAGATATGAGCATATATATATATATAGATAGATAGATAGATAGATAGATAGATAGATATGAATAGACTGACATAGATAGATAGATAAATAGATAGATATCATTTTTAATGGCATGAAGGCTTTTGTGGCATATTCAATGCAAATGCCACCTTTGTAGAAAAAAAGCAGCAGTAGCATTTTCTTTTCAAAAGGGTATTAGTCCAAAAGTGAACGTAATAATTCAACTGAAGTTCGAACACATCACGATGTTGCAGTTCCGCAGGTAAGCCTTTACACCAAGGGGGATCCCCAGAGATAGACAGATATGAGTAGATTTAGAATCAATAATTAGTAAAGACTTAAAGTTTTACCTGTTCCCCTAGCAAAAATTTAGGTACAGAGAATTCTCTCTCTCTCTCTCTCTCTCTCTCTCTCTCTCTCTCTCTCTCTCTCCACACACATATATGTATAAACAAACATATTCACAACCACTCATATATAGTGTGTTCTGTCGTAGATATTTTCCGTTTTTTAAAAGTAAGTTATAACACCGCATTTCAAACTATCAATATTTCAAATGCAACCAGAACTTACCTGCTTAAAACGTGCCCTCGTCGCTCATTCTTTTTTAAATAGTGAAAGAATTCGTATCATCATTTAATCATTGATTTCAGGCCCCTTAAATGCAGAAACTGAAAGTACATGACTGACATGCTGTTGGGGGAGTTTAAGAAAAGCAAAAACCCGACGAGATTAGCTGAAAAAATTTCTTGTGTTTATGGCCAAGGTGTCATTCCTGATTGCCATGTCTGAAACTGGTTTTCAGAGGTTCATTCTGGCGATGCATCATTGACAGATGAACCCAAACCAAGATACTAATTAGACCACGATCAAGATGCTGTAAGTGGTGGAATGCAATCCACACAAAAGTACTTGAGAACTAGCACTAAAAACATCCCAATAGAAAATCTGCTGCCACTTGAAAAGTATAGGAAAAATAAGCAAGGTGAGCATTTGGGTTCCTCCTACTCTTAGTGATAATAATCAAGATCGAATAACTCAAGTGACAAATCTTCTTTAATGACAAAAATTGATAATTGCTCAATGACAATGATAACTTTAAGCCATCTGATTGTATGATTTATTAGAATTAAGAATACTTGAAACAATAGAATAGTGTACAAATTATTTGTATTGGAGAGGAATACTTGATACCATACAACAGTGTACACGTTACTTGTATTAGAGAAGAATACTTGAAGTCATACATTAGTGTACACACAAGTTATTATAGACTAATGAATGCAATAGAACATTGAAAACGTCGCAATATCAAAATATTCATTTACAAATCATGGACTACTATACACAGGTTAACGACTGTATGGAAATATAGTTTCTCTGATTTAATAAAACAAAAATTCTTCCAAGCTGTTTGCGTATCAATACTACTGTATGGTTACACCGCTTGGACTCAAACGATGTGCTTGGAGAAGAAGCTAGATAGGAACTAATTAAGAATGCTGAGAGCTGTTTTGAATAAATAATAGAAACAACACCTTAAAAAAACAGCAGATGTATGGCCATTTACTTTCCATCTCACAAAAAATCCAGTTAAAATGACCAAAACGTGCTAGGCACTGCAGGTGAAATAAGAAAAAACTCATTAGGGCCCATCCTGGTCGGCTGGGGCTGAAGAAAATACCGACTGCATATCTACAGACAATATGATGGTGCCGCTCCAGCCTTGGAGATTTGGGGAATGCCATTGCTCCCAGGTCTACTATGACCGGAAGTGTTTGCACCTGATAGGGTCCTATCAATGGTTCAAATAGAAAAAAACTGAGCGCAAACAATTGATTGACATTAATTCTGACTTATATAGCAATATTTGAAACCATTTAACAGTGTACAAAAATGAGTTCAGGCTTGTTTAAGAATGTTATCTAAAAAATGTGTTTAGAAATTAAACATATATTGAGCATATATGTATAAACAGGATTTGGCATTAAACACCCTACAATGATTGATATGGCATAAAACCTAACTAATTATAAGCGACGTTCTCCCTTGGATTCCTACATTTAAGAAACTACCGTTGGCGGACCATCACCTCACATTCAAGAGCTCTGTGCAGACACTGGGTTCTGTTTAGAGAACTTAACATGTGAGATGGCCGATAGACACCGATGGTAAAAGAGACTCATAGTTATGCGTGTTGTCGACATGTTTTGGTGATGATAATGAAGATGATAATCAAATAAATCGAATTTTGGCATTAAATAGCCCCTAAGGACATGATATGCCGTTTAAGAAATAAACCTCAGCAAAACTAGAACTGTGATCTTTTATTAAAGTATCTAAATAATATCCCAAGTTATTGCATCTTTCTTTGACCAGATATCACTTATAAAACATGATTTAAATGAATACAGGCAGCTTTTGATCTTTCCGAAAAAAAATCTCTTTCAGGGGAATGTATCTCCTTGCTTGGCCATCAGAACTGTTTATAAACAACCTCAGCTGTATATTCTATCTATCTATCTATCTATATATATATATATATATATACTCTATTTTCGCACGCACAAATAATTCCCGGGATTTCTTCGAGCCAATCTCTGTCGTTTTTGGTAATGATGTCATTCTCCCTGTCAGTAAGCAGCAGCCGGTCCACTGCTAGTAATTGCTTCTCTTTGCGAATTCAGTCCACAGGTGTCTGTGACAGGTGGTAGATAGACGTTTAATAACAGGCGCACCACCTCAGTGCTCCTTTCAATGCATCCACCACTATCGACACCGATCCGCCATCGTCCCCTCCACACCCCTGAGGAACACACGTCAACTTCTTGTTTGACACCAGCCGTTTGCTGTCTGTTAGATGTTTTCTCTTTTTCCATCATTCAATATTGCCGTCCTCTCTTTTTGTTCTCACTTAGCGATACCACTTCTACTTCTTCTTCGGTTTCTCTCATCGTCGCACTGACATCAAGTCTCGATGCACGATCAGACCATGATTGAAATATAATAGAAACGATGATATCCCAAGCGTAATAACAAGAAGCGACAATAACGATAGAGAAAGGAGTTAATAGAAGGTAATAAAAAAAAAGAAAAATTAGAAGTGACAGTAAATTTAATAAGAAATTGTGAGGAAGATATAAAAAAAAAAATGAAGGATACACAATAAATCTATAGCATGTTATTAAATTAGATCTTCGAATAATATATTCTAAATGGCGAATGTTAAAACTCTAATTTGATTAAAATTGAAATTAAAACTATATTCTATTTTTAAGATAGCAAATAGCGATTAGTATCCTATCATTCCAACTTGTACACAACTAAAAATGTTTCAGCAAAGTAAATTAGAAAGATTTTTTTTTATTATCATAGATTTTCTCAGAAATGGAAGAGGGTCCCATTGGAGAGTATACCCAGTTGGTGGCGTCAAGAGTACTCTGATTTCTTCCACGAGAGAGAGGTATCTACCAACCCACCCAAAAAATATCCTAAACTACATCCTGTGGTGAGGCTGTTGTTCTTGGGATCTGTGGCATTTGAATTGATTTCTTCACTGCCGTTACTCTCACGTCCACTCTGATCCAGAATGGTAATTTCTATCAAGGCCCCATCTATTGGTCAAATAGATCAATTTGAAAATTATAAGTATTGAATAGGAATACTTGAAACTATGTAACTTCGTGCAAACAAACGATTATTTTTAAATAATTAGATAGGAACGCTGAAAATCATACAATTGTGTGCAACTTATTAGTATTAGATGAGAATACTTTATACCATATTACTGTGTGCAAATCTATGAGTATTACTTAATTGGAGTAGGTATTTAAAATCGTATAATACAGTATGAATTATTTGTATGAGATATGAACACTTTAAACTAGAAAAATTTGTACACAGGAAATCGTAAAAGTTGAATGCGAACCAAAGATTATCATTACATATGAAAAGTTACTTGAACCCATTTGCAAAAAAGAAAAAAAAAAACTTACTTCGAAATAAAATCACCGAAAAATCCTTCACATACCGTAAAAACCAACCATCTATCCGGCCAATCAACCCTTCAACCAACAATTTGAGTGTTAACCAAATTATGAAAAAAATGTTTAAAGCGCATTCAGAACCATACAAACTTAATATTCATATTTAATTTATATTATCAGAAAATAACGATTTAGTAAAATGCCAGCTAAGCAAGGACGAGCTCATACGTGATGTACTCCTATGGACCCCCACATATGGCCGGGCAAAAGCAGGACGACTAGCACGAACATACATTCAGCAGCTATGTGAGGACACGGGATGTAGCCCTGAAGACCTGCCTGAGGCGATGAACGATAGGGAAAAGTGGCGACAGAGGGTCAGGGATATCCGTGCTAGCGGCACGACATGATGATATATATATATATATATATATATATATATATATATATATATATATAAGTGTATCGATTTTTCCATAAAATGTTAGTTCTTTATGCTGCCATGTTGAGTAATCCTCTTCATAATTTTTTTCTGCGCAATGCGTGTTATTTGAAGGTGTCTTTTTCCACTTCGGATCACATGTGTTATATTGTACTGGGTTACATGATACCAGCTGCAAGGAAATATCTTTGACCTGTTGTCTAATAAACTTACTTGTACAAACATAGGATTACTCATCCAAAATACAAGCCAGGACATTACTACTACGCACGAACATACATACATACATACATACACCAGTATATACATACAATCCATGCTTACGAATTTATTAATATATATATATATATATATATATATATATACGAGAGTCATTCAATAAAAAAAGAGGATAATTTTTAAAAAGAAGCAAAATACTAGGTTTTTCAGAATATTTTTCAAAAATATGAATCCTGCAGTTTAATTTATAGCAAAAATTATTTCAATCTCTCGGAAATATTTCTTTTTGGGTAATTAATTTTAAATAACATTCTCACTTCACTATATTTTTTGTGTTCATGAGTTTGATAAATATTTGCACATCTACAGAACGAAGAAACTAATCAAAAGGTACAGATATATGCACGCAGTGCAATTGTTCACAACTTAGGATAAATGACAGTTACAAATAAGTTTAATTCTAACTGGGTGTCCCTTTTTTACGATACAAAATGATGCTTTAAAATCCATGTACCTTTTGTTTGCTGTGGTGTAATGGTTAGCAAACTCGACTAGCAAACCTACACGAGTGAGTTTGAGTCTCATTGGGTGCCCCTTTCATATGGCCTTGTGCCACATTGTGCAAAAAGCTTAGTAAATTTCCTTTATATGTAACGCCTAACATTCTCAACTGAATCTAATTAAAAATTGAGATAAACTCCCTCAACATATATTATGTTTTTGTAAAATACTAATTATATTAGGAAAACGACGGTATTATATTTTAATTTACAAAATGTCCGTTCTTCTGTTTGTACTGTTAATATTCAGTTATTTTTTGGTCCAATTTCTGTTAAACTTTACAAAATGGTTAAAATTGTGCCTGGAATAGAAAGAATCGGTTTAGACTGGTTTTTAGGCAGCATGTCTTTCATCCTCTGTGTTTGTCTGTCAGCCTAGTCGTAAAAAGATGTTCGTCTCACAGCGCTTCTCCACTCGTCTGATAATCATTCACTCCATCCCTCTATGCACTTAGACGCTTTCTCTTGCAGCCAGGCTTTGAACGCTAAGAAGGAATCATTTTATATCTCAATGGTTACCAGGCTAAAAAGGAAAAAAAATTCAGAGTTAGTAATAACCAATCAAGTCAGGAAAATAATAAAATTCAACGTATTTACTAATTCTTCCAAGTTTTCACGGTTATTTGAGATCTCTGAATGAAACCTGTATCATCTTTTTTATAGCATACTCGATGTAAATAAAGCATAATAAATTAACGATAAAAACAAATAAACCTTACATAAACATGAATAGTTATTGTTAACTTTGATTTAAAAAAAAGGCGATTCTACCTCCTTTATTTTAACAAGCAGGATCCATGGATATTCCACAGAACAATAAAAAATCAAGAGAAGCTACTTAATCAAGAAAGAATGATTTGAAATTTATTACATATAAATCCTATTGTTGCTTTTGCAATAAATACAAAAATATACAATTGCAATCTATATAATACCGATATCCTTCATAAGTATTTAATTCTATTGAAACCACATGATCAATATATTTGCATATTCAGTACAGCTGGTATCGAGGAATCATTTGAGTTCTTTTTCTTTTTCCTTTTCATCCTTCCACAACATATTGTTGAAGCTTTTCAGAACTTCAGAGCTCATTGGATCATTGGAGCTCATTGTATCCTCGGAGCTCATCAGATCTTCAGCAAAGCAAGATAATAACTTATGTTTACTGAGCTACTTAGTGAGGATCGATGAAGTTAGCACAAAGCAGTTTTATTAACGTTGAACACTGCATTTGATATGAAGTAACAACATCTATTTAGAAGAGTGTTCCAATTGATTAAAGGAGAGGGTGGAAGAATATCACATTTGGCTGCGGAGAGGATATATAGATCAGCGTATCGTGTGAAGGAACGGACGACAAGCAGAATTGTCCTTTTTAATAATATTACAAACTGCATGTAATTAGGGTAACCGTGATTTAATCTCCGGTCAAGTCATACCAAAGACTCAAAAAATAGTGCTTGATGCTTCCTTGCTTAACACTCAGCATTATAAGGTACGGATCAAGGGTAAAGTGGAGGAATCCAGAAATTGAGTAGTGCCCTCTCCGACAACTTGCTGTAGTAGCTATCAAAAAGGGAGCCATCGGGTCACCCTCGACTATGGTCGCCACCTTTACTTTTTTAGGTGGGGTGTCCTCGTGGGGTATGGGTTAAAGCACTGGACTGCGGAATCGTACTGAGCGAGTCGAACTCCAGTCGCGCTATTATGTTCACTTTCGGACAAATACCCTTGGGAAAGTTATGAACCCCCTTATCCTCCCAGCAATGGGTGAAATAGTATCAATGTTCATCTAGAAGGATGGCTTTGGCATTAAATAAGCAACAAAAGTTGATATGCCATTAAAAAAAGAAACCAAACCAAACCTTTACTTTTTTACTTCTAGTTTAATTATCAGTTATAACCATGTTGCTGTTTACAAAAAGATGATAACTATTATTATGGTCCAACTGTTATAATTACGCATTGCTAAGTAACAAAATACATTTTATATTTTCAGTAATTTTTCTATCAGGAGATCCTGATGAAAGGTATTTTGAAAATACAACTAATAAGGATTATAATGCGTCTGTCGTAATAAGTATTGCATCAGAAATACCTTTCACATTTTAAACTGTCATCTGTGAAGAGCAGGTGAACTTAGGCAAGCAAAAGTGGTAGCTTCATCAAGCCAATATCTTATCATTTTTTTTCCAGATATGATTAGTTACGATCATGACTTTGGACACATTTTACGTTTGGATCTGTAATGTATTTTAAACATACGATCGATATGAATAAGATTAATTCTAATTTAATTACGCATGGTCTATTTGTTTTGTTTTGTTTGGTTTTCTTTCCTTTCTTTTCTCTTCTCGTTTCTTTTTCCTTTTCTTCTTTATTTCTTTCGATCTTTCCTGTATTTTCCCTTTCTTTTCTTTTCTTTCCTTTCTTCTCTTCTTTTCTCACAATTTTTTCTTTTATCATCTTCCAATCTATTCATTGTATCTCCTAGAAATTTGACATATTTAAACATCATTGCCTGTGCCAATCGCGTGATAGTTTTTCAAAAAAGAACGCTGATTGAACGGTTATCTGATCTTTCTTTGTATATATATATTCTCTTTTCTCCTGTTATTCTAATAAAACATCCATCGCAGTTCAAGTAACATTTTTTATCTTAATGTCCTGATGAAGGTTTATTAATATCAAAACATTTTAACGTTATTTTCCATCATAATAAATTCATCAGTTTTTATTTCTTTGCTTTTCTATTTGGTTACTTGAAATCAAATAAAAGACAATAGTCAAATAGAAATAATTATTTAAAACCATATAATTATTGGTATTAGATATGAATATTTGAAACTATTCATCCGTGTGCAAGTTATTTGTGTAAGATAGGAATATTTGATATAATCTAATTCTGGGCAGAAGAAAAAAATCCTTAAAAAATGTCTACACAAAAATGTGTATATAACTGTACCATGAACATGATTTCAAATATCTTAGCACAAAATAAACCTAAACGGGTTGAAATGCCGTTAAAATTAATCAATCAATTAATCATCGATTTCGGGAGGCCCATTGTGTTCTTGTTTCTATTTAGTAGGGAGTGAAGTATTATATTATATTGTTTGTAAACAATGAGATGTTGTCAGCATATTTTATGTGTGCGTATGTGTGTATGAGCGTGAACGTTTATGTGCGTGTACGTGTACGCATTTGTGTATTGTTGTGGTCCTGGAGGCTCCCTTTAGAGTATAAGACCGCAACCACAACTTATTAGGGGCGGTGATACGCTTTGAGCAGCGCATTGGTTTTTATGGACGAGATTTGCTAGCCCAAGGTGCCTAGCTTTTAAATTCAGTTTTACCCTTGCTCCTGACAGGGTTCGCTTCGAAGGCAAGGCACTCATTCTACTCTACTATTTAACCATATCATTTCCTCGTTATCTCCGTTAAATAGAAAATTTAATCGTGAAATTACATTCATTTCAAGTGTTGATCCCACAAAATTATCACCCCGTAGACAATTGGACTGGAAATTGTATTATTTTCTACGATAAAGTATTTTAAGTGTATTGTTTTGATAAGAATCTCGTTATGATCTGTATTTTTTGCTGTGTTATATTTGCATACATACAAATAAACATAATGAGTATTTTTGTACTTTATAGATAGATTTACGTTGAACATAACATGTAAAAAAACTAATGTATAGTGACAAGTCCTGAAAAATATTCTAGGAGTTAGCAAATAGGATCGTTAGCTGGTACTAAAGATAATTAAAGTAATTAAAGATTAAATTAAATGCATCATATTACCACCGAAATGTCAATTGAATTTCTTCGAGTACTAGTGTTTACAATTATAAACCAACAAGCGGAACTTTTGAAACAAAACTCAGCTGATTCGAAAAAGTTTACGTCAGTGAATTAGAATAATTTCAGAGGGCATTGTTATATTATTTAGATTAATGTCATTTTTCATTAGCTATGATAATAAGTCATGAATTCAACAGAAACAAAAAAATCAGATGATAAAATGTTTACAGCGAGCAAAAATATCAAAAAACGCACGACATGTTGGCCCATTTCTCTTTCACCAAATCAGGAGCTGAATACTCGATGTAGTTACAAACTGTAGTCTTTACCCAGATTTATTCCATGTGTAATCGGTAATGTCATAATATATTCTTATAGAAAGAGATTACTGCAAATTGAATTTTATGTATCAGATGTAGACATTCAAAGGCAAATGTCTGTTTATAAGGTTCAAATGTCTAAAATAATTCACTGAGTTTCCTTAAAATGCTGTACGATACAAACGAAATAGATTATATGTTAAATTTAATAAATGAATATATACTTCTTTATCTTTTACGGAATAATGTTAATAGTATAAGTAATGAAACCCTTGCTTCTTACGAATATACCATACCCATGATACGGATATCTGTGAAACGTACATAGAATGTTCATAACATATATACATAGAATATAGGAATCCCGAAAACACGAAAAACACGTAACGACTTCTTAGTTCAGGTACAAAACCTTTTATTACCTTTAAGTTTAAGGTTTCGACATACGGAAGAGAGGTACACATTCTTTCTATTCTGACTTTTTCATCTGCCCCCCACCACCATCTTGTGCGGCGCCCGTAGCGCGCAAATTCGTCCGGCCTCTCCGAGCCCCGAAAGTCGACCCTTCTCGTTCGCAGTCTAGTTCTCATCTCAACTAACTGACTTTTTTCAAATCCCCCCAAATCCTCCGTGCGTGCTTCCGGTGCATGACGTCATTCACATCCAGTGGTCAACCTTTCTATCTGGGCTTTTTATTTTGACATCTGTGATCGACACATCCTCCTCGCGCGCGCGTCAACGCCTGTGCTCAAGTTTTCACCTAACAAACCTATGTGCTGAGCCGAAAGGTTCTCAGCCTAACTAAACTCAAAGGCAATATATATAAAACGAAATCCCTCGGCCATTATGTTATACGAATACAGGCCATAGATATTATAAATAAAACCTGAAGCAGGGAGTCTACTTGGTATAATGGCTAACGAGCTAGTGTGTGACATCATAGTAAGTGAATTCAAACTTCAGTCGCACTATAACGTTCACTTTTGGACTAATACCATTCAGAAAGTTATGAATTCCTTTATCTTTTCTACGATTGGTTAGATTCTACCATTACTGTTCTTCAACAAGGATTTCTTTGACATTAACTAACCCGTGAAGGTTAATATACTTTTAAACGAAAACGACCTAAAACTTAACCATATAAGACCTGAAATGCAACGATAGGTCTGACTATAGATTCCAAATCAGGGTACTTGATGTAGTTTGGTTTGGTTTATTAAGTTAACGGTAAATCAATGAGTTATTTAATGGTGATATGGGATAATTATGAACATCTCTTCGGCTTCAAGTATCTATTCCTAATATAACCATTTATACAAACCTATCTCTAAATCCCAGCCAGAAGATCAAAACTAAAATTGATTAACAAGAAGAAAATAACTTGTCACCTTGTGAGTGTTATCGTTCCAGAGAACTACAGAGTGAAAATAAAAGAAAGCTAAAAGACCGGTAATTACTTGAAACTTGTATGAAAATTAAAATATGGAATACTGGGTTGACAGTGATACCAAATGTCGTTGGTGTACAAGGACATGGAGTGGAGATTTGAGGAACTGGAAAGCATAGAAAGATTCTACACCATCCAGAACTCAAAATTGTTGAGGTCTACTTGAATACTCACAAGAGTCCTGCATACCTGAGCAGACTTGATCTTACTCATTGAAATGCACGCATAAGTCAAATAATAATAATAATAATAATAATAATAATAATAATAATAATAATAATAACATGTAAACACCATTTCACACAAGAAAACATGAACGTTTCTAAAAAAAAGGAAACTTAAAGAGAAAAACAGAATCTTTCCTAATAGCAGCACAAAACAACGCCATAAGTACCAATCAAGTCAAAGCGTGAATAGATAAGACGCAACAAAACAGTAAATGTAGGCTATGTGGTGACAGAGACGAAACCATCAATCACATAATAAACGAATGCAGCAAATTTGCACGGAAGGAGAATAAGACTAGAACGACAGGGTGGGAAAGGGACCCACTGGGAGATGTTTAAGAAGTTTGAATTAGACCATACGAACAAATGGTATATGCACAACCAAGCATCTGTCCTAGAAAATGACACAGATAAACTACTATGGGACTTTGACATATAGACAGATCACGTAATCTCGGCCAAAAGACCAGACCTAATAGTCAACAAAAAAAAAAAAAGAGAATTTGCAAAATAGTCGACTTTGCTCTCCCGGCTGACCACAGAATAAAACTGAAAGAATGAGTACCTCGACCTTGCTAGGGAATTGAAAAAACTATGGAGCATGAGTGTGACGATTATACCAATTGTGATTGATGCTTTTGGAACAGTAAATAAAGGATTATTAAAGGGACTGGAGGACTTGGAAGTTGGAGGACGAGTGGAAACCATCCAAACTACAGTATTATTGAGAACGGCCAGAATACTGAGAAGAGTCCTGGAGAAAGTGAAAGACCATCTGCTCAAACTGACGTGGAAAATGACCATGCATAAGGCATTACACCCCAGAGACGACGTTGACAGATTATATGTATCTCGAAAACAGGGAGGAAGAGGACTTGCCAGCATCGAAGACACCGTTGACGCATCCATACAACGACTCGAAGACTACATAGAAAAACACGAACGAGGGCTAATTACAACCATCAGAAACGATACCGACAACATGATAGACGAAAGAGTGACAATAAACAGGTAACAAAAATGGGAAGGAAAACAACTCTATGGCCGCTTTAAACGTCTAATAAACAACATCTCACACCAGAAAACCTGGACCTGGCTAAGAAAAGGAAACTTTAAGAGAGAAACGGAATCCCTCCTAATAGCACCACAAGACAACGCCGTAAGAACCAATCATATCAAAGCAAGGATAGACAAGACGCAACAAAACAGTAAATGTAGGCTATGCGGTGACAGAGACGAAACTATCAATCACATAATAAGTGAATGCAGCAAATTAGCACAGAAGGAGTATAAGGCGAGACACGACTGGGTCGGCAAGGTGGTCCACTGTGAAATGTGCTGGAAATTTCAGTTCGACCATACAAACAAATGGTATATGCACAACACGACACCTGTCCTAGAAAATGACTCGCATAAACTACTATGGGACTTTAACATACAAACGGATCACTTAATCCCGGCCAGAAGACCAGACCTCATAATAATCAACAAAAAAAAGAGAATCTGAAAAATTGTCGACTTTGCTGTCCCGACGGATCACAGAATAAATCTGAAGGAAAGTGAAAAGAAGGATAAGTACCTCGACCTTGCTAGAGAATTAAAAAAGCTGTGGAACATGAAAATATGGATTGTGCCAATTGTGATTGGTGCGTTAGGCACAATAACGAAATGATTATTAAAAGGCCTGGAAGACTTGGAAGTTGGCGGACGGGTACAGACCATCCAAACGACAGCATTGCTAATAACGGCAAGAATTCTGAGAAGAGTCCTGGAGACTTGAGGAGACTTGCTATCATTCAAACTCTAGTGAGAAACCATCAGCTAACACTGATGTAAAAAACTCTAAAGGAGTAAATAATAATAATAATAATATCTTGTAGTTTCGAGTAACTATTTTTTAATGAATACCAGTTGTACATAGTTTTAGGGTATCCCTACATAATACTTTTCAAAGAGATCTATTGGACTCATAGATGGAACAAACAGGTACTTCTACTTTAGATAAGAGAGCACTTGGAAATAATGGTAATGACAGGGAACTGCACGATTCTTAGTTTACTTAAGCTGGAACCTCACTATCAAATGCAATTTAATATTAAATCCAGGACACTGGATTTTGTCTAATACATCATTATTTGTCAAGGTAACAGAAAAGAGTTTTTTTTTTTTTTTTGTCCTTCAGTTTTATTACAGATTTTTAAGATAGATAGATAGATAGATAGATAGATAGATTTTTTTTAAAACTGCAGTAAGCTGTTAATCTACTTTCTGAAAATAAACTTACACCTTTGATTTTGACTTTATTACAACCAAATTCAAACCTCAAGTTGTAACTCGCATGAATATAATCGTTTGATTTCGCGAATGAACTTCGAACAATAAAGAAGAAGATAATACAATTGATTCATTTTATCCGATGAAGCGAAAGGAAACTAATCAATAATACAAATATAAAACAATAAACAAAAATACAATAAAATTTAATAAATAGAATAAAAAGAAAATCCACTTTATCTTGACCTTCAGCAATGACATTTATCAAAGAATATTAAAACTTAAAGAATAAGGATTATTCGCCTGTGCATTGTCAGAAACAAGTGTGTTCATACGCACATCCAGAAATATGTGTGCATTTTGCACCACACAATCTCAACTTCTTCCATCCGCTCCACATCCACCACCACTACGATTACCGCCACAAAATATTAAAAATATGCACGCAGCAATTCAAAAAGGATTTCCATATACTGGCTGGCGAAAACGTTTTGACATACAAACAAGCTGTCTTATGCACACACTGAGCCGGCGCAGAACAAACAAACGCACAGAGGTTGAAGATATTAGCACGCATGCGCAAACAAGATGAAGAACACTTGTAAAGACTGGCACACACACAGATTATCAGCAGCAGCGGACATATTTAACGGATGCCATTTCATATAAATCATCATTTAGCACTGACCAAGCAAATAAAGAGCACGATTAGACGGTGGGTGGAGGTGGTGGCATATATTGAGTGATGTTATTCGTATCCAGCAAGATTTTGCTTTGACAATCGACGTCTCCGTGGGGCTCAATAGAGGATGAGTGAGATCCACGCCATCTCTATTTGGGGGCTTATAACGGCTCGCTGGCTTGACAGGCGTGGGACATTGGTAGAGCGGCTGGGAAGCCCCTCCGGTCCAAACATATTATAAAATAACGA